>JABBWB010000577.1:0-19238 GCA_016628085.1 Suillus occidentalis
AGCGAGGTGAACAAGATGATCACCTCGTTCGAGAAACACGGGATGCAGTGGATGAAGAAAGAGAACGCGGTTGCGATGGTCATCGAAAGGACACGGCTTGAAGACGACCAGGACTTAAACGGGGCGTGGGGCTCACCTGAGACGTTGACAACGATCAGATTCAAAGACAGGAAGCCTATCCATCTCGCCTCTGGGCAGCATCGGGTTGCGGCGCTGAATAAGATGAGTGAGAAGTACAAGGCAGAGAAGGAGAGCCTGGAGAAAAGACGGCTGAGGTTAGAGGATAAGGACGAGCTGGATAGTGATGAAGTCGCCGAGCACAAGGCGATGGGTGAAAAGTTGGAGAAGGTAAAGGGGCATCTGGAGAGGATAGGTCAATGGGGAGTGATAGTCTACGATATTGGTGAGTGATGAACTTTAGCATGCGCGAGTGTTTTTTTAATTCAGTTGCGCATGCTTGCGCGAGTGTTTTTGTGATTCAGTCGCACATGCATATGTCGTTTGAAAAACGACATGTGCATGCATGCGCAACTGAATCCAAAAAACACTCGCGCAAGCATGCGCAACTGAATTAAAAAAACACTCGTGGGTCAGTGGAAGACAACATACTGAACGGACGTACTAGGAATCCTTGACGCTGACAAGGAGCTCGCCAGACACTTGAGTCAGAACCAAGTGTTGCATATCTACAACGAAACGCAAGAGGAGCAATTAGTCTCCATACTGCGTGATCTACAAGATGCTAAAGATGAGGGCGGTAGGTTAGCAGTGAGCAAATGCCTAGAGGCCCAGCATCAAAAGGCCGCCATCAATAGGAACACGAAACTTACCAAAGTACTGAAGCACACTCGGTTGATGACAGTGCTCATGGAGGATATCTTGCCCTTCGGTTCGCATTTCCGCACTCGTCGAGAATTCGACGTAACCTGGCTGAGCAAATCTATTAACGTGGTTATGGGGGTACGTGACAATAATCTAATGAACGTACGAAAAGGCTAATACGTCTGAAGATTTATGCACAATACATGTCGCACAGCGTCACGATCTGGCGATACATTGGCACCAAGACGAGCATGGGCTTGTCGTTGGCAAAAGTGAAGCAGTCCGCGTTACAGGCCTTGGACGACGACCCAGAAGTAAGTGAGGCAGGAGTGGCTGCGTTGAATGCGATGTCGGACAACTACGTTGAGCTTAAGGAAGACGACTGCCTCATATTCGTGCCGATGTTGAAGGATATTGACGACGCAGCTGCGAGGTGCTTCAAGGCCTATGATGGATGCCTTGGGGCACATCAACCCGACTACGAAGAGGCGTTGGAGCGATATCGTACCGACGTGGTTAATATCATGGAAATTCATTTTTCATCAGAGGGACACCGTAGCGCTGAGGAGAGGCAGATCCACGAGGACATCAAGGCACGTACCTACGGATGGCTGTCGGACACTCGACAGGATAATCTCCGGTTGCCCCTGATGACGGGGTACGTGATGGACAGGGTCTGGAAAGAGTTAAACGCTGCAAAAGACGGCTACACAGAGGTGAGTGCAAGAGGAGGAGAAGAAAATGGACTAACGGTGTGCTTGTTGTAGGTCGCAAGCTGGTTCGAGTGTCTGTTGAAGACGATGAAGATATACGCAGCGCATACGCATGCCGTGGACGATCACACGGAGGCGATTTTCAGCGCCATCGAGCGGGAACGAGGGATGAATGTCACCGGTGCTGTAGAAGCAGTAAGCTCGACGACAACGAGGACAGAATACTTACAGACAGGATGGTACAGGTCTATCAAACGTTGTTTTTTTGGCGTGTCAGCGCCGTGCTGCACCTGCACAACAGGATGGCAGAGCTCACCATACAAGAGCTGATGGGGAAACGCCCTTCGACAAGGGACGAGTTCGTGAAGGCGTGGAATAGCACGACGGAGGAGACGAAAACGCAAGCGCAGCTGCTGTACGATCAGCACAAGAAGTACCTGGGCGTCGGAGAGATCGACATGCCTATCTCGTCGATGGGTATACCATGCATGCATGGACTCCTGGTAACCGGATGGGACTGGCGACGTGTTATGCTGAAAAAGAATTTAGGGCGCGAGGCGGAACCGCTATTTCAAGCAATGTTCCTGGAGCTACGTACCGCGGAGAAGTATAGACCGACGCTTCTGCGTGATCCGATCGTGTACGGGCTGCGTGACTCGCTTCAGAAGTCGATGACGGAGAAGGTGACCAAGAGTAAACTGAAAGCTGCGACATCCGGATCCCTTGCGAAGCCGAGGGAGTGGACATATTGGGATGGAGTAAAGGTCGAGGCGCCCAAGGAGGACGTGTATGTGCCGGACGAAATTGATGCAGACACCCAGACCAGGCTTGTCCAGAACAACCGTCGGCTCGCTGCGGAACAGGCTGACTACGATGCCATCTGCAAAATAAAGAAGACCATCAAGGCGATGCCGATTGCCCATGTCACTCACCACAAGACAAGCAAGATTACCGTGGAGGTCGCAGATGCCATCAATCAACTTACAAAGGTATGTGAGATGCAAGTCTGCGCGTCTGCTTTCAAAAAACAGACGCGCAGACTTGCATGT
Organism: Suillus occidentalis; assembly: GCA_016628085.1. Classification (NCBI taxonomy): domain Eukaryota; kingdom Fungi; phylum Basidiomycota; class Agaricomycetes; order Boletales; family Suillaceae; genus Suillus; species Suillus occidentalis. The sequence goes on from JABBWB010000577.1 coordinate 2,585, forward strand.
CCGAATGTGTCGACACAAACATACATGCTAATGAACGATGATTTCATATAGGCTCTCACCCTTAGCGCATCGCGGCATCGTCTACGGGCGTTGAGTGGAATTGAGACCAAACAATTCGACCTTGCATTCGACATTGTTGATCTCAACATTCCTGACGAGGTGGGCGAACGTGATCCGTACACTACGGAAACAGTGGGTTTATATAGGAGGTTTCCAATGAAACAAATGGCATACTAACTCAACGATTTGTCAGGGTGTTTCCAGTGAAGGGGTCGTGCGAGAGGGAACCCCTGTAGATGGCTCAGACGGCGACGACGAAGGCGATCCGCAGCCACCTCCAAGAGCCTTGACGAAATCCCCTAAAGGCAAAGGGAAAGGTAAGGCGAGAGAGAACACACCTGCTGCCGCGTCCCCAGTGCAAACGAGGGACATGGATGTTGAGATGGAGGATAACGCAGAGGAGCAGCCTGTGAAGAAACTTGTCAAGACCAAGCCCCGTCCCAAGCCAATCCCAGCGAAGAAAGCAACTAAAGGTACGTACATAATGATACATGGCGTAGATAATAAATACATGACATGATTGTGTAGTTGCAGCCAATGCTGCTAAAGTTGCTGAAGGTGAGTGATTTCTTGTTACATCCAAAATTCCCTCACAACGATCGCCGCACAGACCTGTTCCCCAGAGAATCTGTTAACGGCGAGTTCTGCGCATCTGTTTTTTCATATCAGGCGCGCACACTAACAAACAATCCCATATGCAGATGGACATGACACTACGGACGGTCGAGGTGAGTCTGCGCGTCTGTTTTTTGAAATCAGGCGCGCACATACATCGTCTTAACATTTCATTTAGACGGGCATGATACCACTGACGGTCGAGGTGAGTCTGCGCGTCTGTTTTTTGAAATCAGGCGCGCACTTATGGTACTATCTTCAATAGAGTATACAGGTAAGTCGTCGCATATCCGATGATGTCAACGCCTGTGTTGATCACGTTACCTATGGTGTGTGAATGCGAATCAGATGGGAGAGGTAAGTCTGCGCGTCTGCTTTCGAAAAACAGATGCGCACTGACTGCTGCCTATACAAAACAGATGACGGTCGGACAACGGACAATCAAGGTGACGTGGTTCGTTCCTATTGTCATTGATATGTGTATTCACTTGTTTTGCACATTCTATAGCCCTGTCAGGCGCATCCAATCGTGTGCCTCCCGTCGACGAGGTTAACACCGGCGCTGCTGACGTATCTCTCGATCTTCGCACTGGCCTTACGGACATGAATCTTGATGGTGAAAGCCCTCTCTCCAGTCCGCCCCCAAACACCCAGGACATTGAGATGGATCCACCGCTGCAATACGTCAAGGATTTCGAACTCGCTGCTGAATTAGACGCGGCAGAAGGTCAGAGACGTAGTTGTGAGTTCTCTTCTGTTCAATACTCAATATTCTGATCCTAACCTTACATAACTAAGCGCGCGCTAAACATCCCTCTAACCCACGTGCAGCGCCTGTCGCTTCCAAGGGGGCTGTTCGTTATTCCAGTGCTTCAGCAACTTCTAGGGGTGGTCGTCGTCAATCCGCTGCAACCGCCTCTGGTTCTTCCAGATCATCTGCACCGCCAGCAGGCAGTTCGTCTGCTTCCAAACGAGCCAGGCGTGATACTCGTATGTATTCATGTTATCAACTTGGTTTCACGTGCTATATCATACTGACGCTCATCTTTTTATTCCTAGTTTTGACGTCTCCCGACAACAAGAAGAAATCAAAGCACCACAGCGGCTTGTCTATGTCGACTCTTGCTGTCGAAGATGACTCCCCGGACAACCTGGTCACGCCTGACATGTAATGTAGTTTACGGTACTATCTTTTGCGCTCCTCATATGCTTTCATTCTTTCTTGCTTGTTGTCCTTCCTGCTCATCCTGCCTTGATTTGCTGTTTTCCCGTTGATGTTCAACCATCATTGATTAGTTTCATCGTTGTCTGTGCTATTGAAATGTCGTAGTCACACCGTTTGTACTTGCCGAAATCGAATTGTTGCTCATTGTGATCTTGCTTGCCGCTCCGCACGCTTACAGTGTTCAGACGTTCGTTCACCGTCTTTAAGCTTAAGTTCGATCATGTTCCGAGCTACCTTTCGTCAGACAAATATCCTCCCATATGACTTTGGATGTGTTAGTATCGTCAGATATAACTTTCCATGTATCAGTGACGGTACTAGCTGATACATCAAAAATCATATGTGGCGATATTAACAAATCCAAAGTCATCTGTGTCGACGCCTGTCTGACGACAGCAACCTAATAACTTGTTCGAAATGGACGACTTCATGGGTTCAGTGGGTAAGTTATTAAAGATTGATGATGTTAATACACATGTGACGGCGCGTCAAAGGTCATCCGTCACCATATATCCAATGTCATATGTAAGCAACTGGCATCTCATGTCACTTCCGATACTCTATCATCGCATATGACCTTGGATGTATTAGTATCGTCACTTTATGTACCTTTCAATCTGGACCCATTATTTAGACCGTTGGTACAGAGCACTCTGTAGTATTCTGTGGCGCCATCCAGCTCACTGATGCATCAGTGGGTCGGTTGATGCCACAGAATGCTATAGAGTGCTCTGTAGCACTCATTACCATCGTCTAATTCGCAAGTAAAACCCCCACATTTCATACCTTATGCCCTTCACCACCTCCACCATCGTCTAATTCGCAAGTAAAACTCCCACATTTCATACCTTATGCCCTTCATCTTTCCCCACCATCGTCTAATTCGCAAGTAGAACTCCCACATTTCATACCTTATGCCCTTCATCTTTCCCCACCATCGTCTAATTCGCAAGTAAAACTCCCACATTTCATACCTTATGCCCTTTATCTTTCCCCACCATCGTCTAATTCGCAAGTAAAACTCCCACATTTCATACCTTATGCCCTTCATCTTTCCCCACCATCGTCTAATTCGCAAGTAGAACTCCCACATTTCATACCTTATGCCCTTCACCATCCCCACCATCGTCTAATTCGCAAGTAAACCTCCCCCATTTTTTTTATGCCTGTCCCCTCTTCCTTCATCTATCATCTGTTACCTTTCATTATGTTCTAGCCTAATTGACAACTTGTTTTCTGCTACGGAATACTACAGTGTGCTCTCGTTAGCAATGTGGAGTGATTTCCTTCTTCTTCATCCAATTTGACACTCAAGCTGCCTTATCTCATCACGCCTGACCAACTTAAAATTTTCCTCTGTTCCCTCTGTGAGTTACATGTGCTGCCTAGGCACAATGTCAACAGATCTCCGAAACCAATTTCACGTCCCTTCACTAGCTGATTAATAAATGCCTTAGGTCCGGTCTCTGTAACAGCCTGTTAGAATTACTATGGACACATTCATCCTCTTTTTTGTTTCTGAACTGGAAGGGCATTACCATTATTATCTTGCCTGACAATTGATGCACCGTGTCTTCCAAGTCTTGTAGCTTAAACTTGATCACCTTAAAATTTGCATTCCGATGCTTCACAAAGTTCGCTTCTGTCTTACGTAGCTTTTTGGACCCGAAACTGTTATGCTGTTACTAAAGGGTGCTCTGGCCTCATCGTGTACGTGAACCTTCTAATTGCTTCAGGTGTTCGGGTGTCATTGAAACAATGATATGAGGGGCAGCTCGCTCAAAGACAGTCATACCTTCACATGTATGATATTACATATTGCTATTGCACTCAGTAGCACCTTCAGAGGTGATCCTTCGTAGACTGAGTGATCAAGGTGAACCATCGTGTATTAATGTAAGTGTCTTGCTGGCTGTGTCGCACTAAAAATTAAATCTTCCAGTCATCATACTATGTATAACTTGGCATATCGACCCTGGTTCCCCTGTAGCAAATATTTAATGCGCGCTTTCATCCAAGTTGGCTTGTAGCCAGTTTTCTGCTCTTTTATTCACTTCTCTCTCTCAATGGAACCCGACCGTGACCTTTCGTCAATGTGAGTAGTTTTATATGTTTCTCTTCCTTGCCTTTCGTTCTGACCAAAACATTTTACAGCTCAGACGAAGACTACGAATTGGATGATGAGGTGTCCACTGATACTCTGGTCACCAGTCCTTTCAACCTCGACGACATCTCCCTTGTACAGGAGGTGGACAGTGACGATGCAGTTCCTCAAGAAGCGATTTTTGATGGTTTATTCCTGCAACAGGAAGGTGCCCCCGTCGATGGCCCTACCTGGGAGCAAACAACAGTGACAACAGTAAACCTCTCCAGTATCGAGAGAATGTATCGAATCAACGACCGTTCCTCAGCCATTAAGCTCCTTCATCGTCGTGTCAACCTTGTGCTTGACCCTGATCTCAAGTTGCGCAGTGACGATCCTAAGCTTTTATGGAAAGGATCGAAGCATTTCCTTGATTTCATTCTAGTAGTATCCGGCAAGATTGGCCTTCATGCATTCCTCCCAAGGACTCTCGCCAACCACAACTTCATGCTGACGCTCAATCTTCGCCTCCAATGCCGTGAATTCCGTCCCAAGTTCGGCAAACTTGGCTTTGATCCGACTGGTTCAATGATGGCCATCGGCGAGGGTCAGTCAATGGAGCTGTGGCTGGGCTTCTGCCCAATTGGCAACATTGAAGACATCGACCTCGCTAATCAAAGTCCTCTGCTGAACGAGAAGCACGGCGACACTCGTCTGACGGCAGTCCATTATCGCATGGGCATCATGTTCCTCGCCTCCCTTCTCTGTCAGATTCCAACGATGCCTGTGCACGTGATGTATCCCTATGGCCCACGCTCAGACTTCAAAGAATGGAAGATCGAAGACGCAACAAATATCCTGTACGTGCCTCTCATATCAATTTCCCTTGCTTCTGGTATCCTCGTTAATCTCTATACGATATGATCGACTAACTACTGTGCAAAGTGCATACTAGTGATGTATGCGCACTCATGTGTCATATATGATATACGCACATTTCAGCATACCAGCGATGTCTGCGCATCTGTTTTTTTGAACAGATGCGCAGTCGCTTATCATATACGCACATTTTTATCTTGATTTTCAATATTCAAACGTGCTATGGCTGACATATTCCTATTTGTTTCATTTAGTGCGCAGAAGACCATTACTTTGCGATTGCAGGACGTCTTGCAACTCAACAGAATGATGATTGAACAATACGATGATTTTGTCGCCAACGCGCCCCCGTATTGGTTGAAGGATGGTTGGCTTCAACAGCACATCCCTATCTCAGTTGCATGTCGTTATGGGCAGAACCAGGCCATCGCCAGCACTGACCAGCACGCACTTCGCGTCGAGGCTCGAAACTGGAACATTGAACGCGACTACACTAATATTCGCTACTTGTCCATGGCAGTTGCAACTCACATATCGTATGTCCTTTTCTTGTCTGACTGACTCCTCAGCTCTGACCTCTCCGATTTTACTCAGTTGCGAAATCGTAAGAGGCTGGGTCCAGGTCCCGGTCAATGACATTCTCTCCGTCCATGATGTTATATACAACTCCCCGGACGCTGATGTCAGGCAGCCCGTGGACATTCTTACGCTTCCTCTCCACGAACCAGGCACTCAGAGAGAGCTCAACGTATACGACGAGGAGGGTCGTCGCATCCCTCGTTTTGTTGGGAGAACCCGTACCAATGGTCCCAAATGTGGCCTTCTCATTAACCTCGAAACAATCCCTCAACTCTTCTCATCCTACGTTGCTCACGACGAGCACCTGAATATAGATGCCGACATCCTGGACGTCGATGAAGGGGATGGTCCCTCCATCAATCTGTATCCTCAGGCCTTTTTAAGGAAGCACGGCCACTTGCAGTCATCATCTATCCTCCCTCACTTCAAGACATTTGTGAAAAAGGTTCAATCGAAGATCACGCGTCGACAAAGGAGGAACCAATTGGACGAGGACGAGGATGACGCTGATGACGAGGACGAGGACCGTGACGAGGACCACAGCGACCTGGTCGACACCAAGCAGCTCGCTCCAGCCATCATTGCGTCAGGGTGTCAGTTCTACAACGAAATATCCCATCGAGTTCGCCCTAATGCAGGCCTGCATGAGGTCCAGCAGGGACGCGTTACCTCTGCCTTGTCTGGTGCGTATGCTCAAGGCACCGGTAAACATGTGCACTCCAGTATCATGAAGCATTGCGGGCTGTCGCTGCCGCATCAACGGTATAATAACGCCATCACCATGGACAATGTCCCACGCGACCTGCGCCTCGAAAACATATATATATTGCAACTGGAATCCATGGACCCTGCGAAACGAAATGGAACGTACGTCAATGGGCGTCCTCCAGTCATGCGTGGTGCTAAACGTATTCTTCTTATTTGTTTCAGATCGATTTATCTTGATGTCGTCGTCCCCCTCGCACGTGCCTGGTCTCATCCTCACGTCTATGACAATCTGCGCCCTCATTTATCTGTGTTCGTTCCACATGTGAGTAAAGTGTCTTTCTGACCATGTTATGCACCATTCTGGTTATGTATCATATATTTCGTTCAACTATACAATGTTTCACTGTGTCGCGCATCTGTTTTTTGTCAGCAGATGCGCAACATATCTTCACTCATACACATAATGTGCGCATCTGCCGACAAAAAACAGATGCGCACCATGTATGTGGTGTCATTTGCATCTACGTCGAGAAACCAGCTCTCGATGAGGGGTCTTCTGCTGCTCTCGCAGGCGTCCCTTCATCCAGAGCCGGTTTACGATAATTGTTGCGTTTAACCTGCTCTACGTTATATATATATATTTGAGGTCGTCTGCTCATTCATAGCACATTTACTGACGCTTTCTTTATTTCAGGCTTTTCCAAATATATATCAGTGGATGACATTTGGCGTCACTTCTCTCCTCGAGCGCATATGGGAACACCAGCTGCCTCTTTTGAAGTTGGGCAAGAAACCGTCTCCGCAGATGATAGAAATCTGCGCAATGCTGGAGAGGGCTTTAGCATTTGCCCATACAGGCAACGCAAGGGTCTTGTCGTCAAGCTTAATGAGGCCATTCTGGCTCGTTAGAAGCCTTTTACAGCAAGGCTGGCCTACCATTTCGTCGACTATTCGTCTTGTCACCACCACCTCCATACCTGTCTCTGTCAGTCCAGCTGATTGGCCAATAGTCGCACGCTCAAACCTTCCAGCCATCGCTTCAAAGCGCTCCCAGGTAGTCACGTATGGTGTGGAACATTTCGAGGTTTTTATTTCTTACTTTTGCGTTTGTCAACCACTCACACAGTGACCATTCAGGCATACAAAGCCGAGTTTCACATCCAGCTCTCACTCAACAACCCCCCCACCAATGTCTTCATGCAATACGATCAAGACCTTCGTCATGCGATCATTATTGCTGGCGTTGCATTTGAATCTTACATTGTAGATGTCAAGGCTCTTGTGTCTGCTGCGGTCAACAAACTTTGCATCAACCTGGACGACCAAGACACACACTCCGCGTCTCTGGAAGCCAAGGCTCGTCGCTACAACCTCAAGAAATGGTTTGCTTGCAAGCATCCTCTCAGCTATCTCGAACGTGCATTTGAATTTCTTCTGCGTTCCGTCGTCGCCGACTCAGATGACCAAAGCATGGGTCTTCCTAATCCAACCAAGGAGAAACTCTCCATCCGGGATTTCGCAAAACTCATCATCAACATGTCCCGCCCTGCAAACCCTGTCGCCATCGCCGCCCCTCTCATCTCTAGTGGCACCTCCCCCATGGTATTTAAGGTCGCGCTTGTCTACATGTCTAAATTTGTCCCTCGAAACTCTTCAGAAGCCGCCGACACATTTCTACAGAATGCTTTCATCATCGCCGCTAATCATCTGCATATCAACAACATCCCTTGGCATCTCCAGGGGGGCCAAGGTCGTCGTTTCCGTAAACCACATTTTGAGTCGTGGATCAACCTTGGTAAATCGACCCACCTTCCCTCCTCCAAGAAGCTTGCCTCCAATACTGCTAATGGAGCAGCAGAAGCATCCCAACGTGCACAGGCGTCTGACTCGCGTGCTGCTTGGTCTGCTTGCTCCATTTCCTTGCAGTCGTTGCCCGATTTCCTTTCTCGCAGTGTGGCCCCTGACGAGTTCCGCATGGAGTCAATTGGTTGGGAGAGGACCGAACCTCACGACTCAATCAGTCGTCAATGCTATCAGTGGGTATTCTCAGAGTTCACCATGACCCAACCCCTTCACCAGCTCGCCTTGCTGATCGGCATATATGTCAGCAAGCTCGTTCCAGATCTCTTCCACAACCCCGATGATAGGCCAGAGCGGGAGAGCTTCAGTTCAGACATGGCGTTCACTATGGCAATTCGTGCTATGAAGTGGACGCCTAACAAAAGTCGGAAAGGGTGTAAGGTCGTACTTCCTTTCATATCCATGGTCACCGTCTATATCATCTCTATCCTCGATCGCAGCAGTCCTCTCCACGGTTATTTTTCCGCCAATCGCACATTCCCAACGTCGTGGACTAAAAAGCACAGCCATAAGGGAATCGGCCCCCTGCTTCTAATTCGTCTAGGCCTAGCCAAGGCGATCAACGGCCGTGTCTGGAAAGGGGGTCACCTCCAAAGAGATTGGACCGTCTTAACCCGCGAGGAGATCAATAATTTACACCAGAACGTGATTAATATTCTGTCTGATCGAGAATTCGGACCATATCGCCTGGCCGAACTTCTCTTTGGCTCAGCGAAGGCTCGCTCCATCGGTATGAGCACTCACACCTATGTTGTCAATCCTGGTCAGTCATTTCCCATTTCAATTACATATTAAGCTAACTGCAATTGTCTTAGGTGTCGCATCCACGTCCTTGGGAAAGCGCACAGCATCAGCATCTACGTCGGCAGACCATGGAGATGATGAGGTCGAGGTACATGAGATGACTGGCCCATCTCGCAAAAGACGTCGATTATGTTAATTTCGTGGCAACCCTCTCCATATCACACCGAATACATAACTAGAGTCTATCGCCGCTATATCGCCTATGTAGATTACCGAATTTTGTGTGTCTCGTCTTCCGTGTTACAACAACTCTTACATCATTCTTAATAAATGCCAGCCATCTGTCAGATCACACCATTCATGTATATCAAATAATAAAACAGATGCACATATATCGGACAACACATGTGGTATGTATGTCTCACGCGCGTCTGTTTTTTGAATGCAGGCGCGCACATGTGTATATGCAGCGGAAAACACATGTGGTATGTATCACGCGCGTCTGTTTTTTGAATGCAGACGCGCACATATGTATATGCAGCGGAAAACACATGTGGTATGTATCACGCGCGTCTGTTTTTTGAATGCAGACGCGCACATGTGTATATGCAGCGGAAAACACATGTGGTATGTATCACGCGCGTCTGTTTTTTGAATGCAGGCGCGCACATGTGTATATGCAGCGGAAAACCCATGTGGTATGTATCACGCGCGTCTGTTTTTTTGAATGCAGATGCGCACGTTAGTTAGTATTTGAGCTCATATACATTGATTGGGTAGGGAACGAATACGCACATATCGTCAAGCCAGATCGTCGCCCGCACCCGCGCCCAGTTATTTATAACACCATATATTAGGGTTATTACATGATCGAAACCCTAATTCTTTATATATAATATAATCATGTTATTATTGGTTATTAATAAATTGAATTCGTGATCTGACTGTTATCACGTGACTCTCGGATCGTTTTAGGAACTTTATCTTGTACTTTTTGATACGACTCTGAGATAGGGGCAGAAACGACAGTTTCAATGTCAAGTGAGACATAAGGAAGGCCATAGTACGGTTTTCGTTAAATTTTGGAGATGAGATTACGTTATCAGACATACACCCAGGTGAGTGAAAAGGCATCGTTTAAGTAAAGTTTTATTTTGCGCAACATGCAAGGGTCTGGAAAGGAAAATGAACCGTTACAATATACTGTATACCATGGTCAACTCAAGTGTTGGACTAAGTCAAAGTTATCGATAAGGAAAACTACAGTCATGCCTCGTTCAAGGTTGTCGATAACCATTTAGCAAGAACAAGTGCACAACCAATGTCAAGTGGAGAGCGTTACACTAACAGAATACCTAGTGAAGTAAATGGTATAGAAAAGCAGATTTGAACGTCAAATTACGAGTCAGTCAACAAGCCAATGTTGGATTATAAGTTAAGCTTACGGAAAAGGACATGTACATAAGTCAAGTCAATCTCACTATGGCCACACATATTAATGTCAGGAAATCATAAATGCAATCCATGCTCTGAGCCTATGATGCGTCTTGTGAGCCATCAGTGTAAGAAGAGCACTAAAGACATCCTGCGAAATGTGTACAGAGCATCGACTTACCCTGGGTGCAAAGGAGGTCTCCTGAGAAAGAAGAAATAACATAACCCCAAGATAAATCCGAGGTTCTTCGTCTCTAAATACAGGAATACAAATCAAAAATCATTGACACATACAAGGAGTACTAAGATTACGACCACAATAATAAGGATAAGAAAATCAATTGTGATAAGCAAAACATTAAGGATTACGACTACGACAAGCATCAGGATAAGGATCAGAATAAGGATTACGACTACGACTACGACTACGACTACGACTACGACTACGACTACGATTACGATTACGATTATAAGGGTATTTTCTAAGTGGGTTCGCCTCAGAATCAGGTCCAGTTGCCAAATTTCAATGTTTATCGACATATATAAGCGAAATAATCATAAACATGTGCATATCATACCATCATATGCCAAAAAACGCGCAACTAAATTCAGTCCTAGATGCGCAGGTGGGTGGGAAATGTGATGTGTTACTACGATAAGATAACAAGACACTACCATAGCAATATTACGTAATCAATACAATAGTGAAAATCAAGCAAAGTCAAGGCAAGTCTGAACGAGGTTTTCGCCCTTCGCCACGCATGAAATCAAGCAAAAATCACAAAAATCAAGCAAAGTCAAGCCAGGTCTTAACGAGGTTTTCGCCCTTCGCCATGCAAGACAAGGATAAGGATAAGGATAAGGAAATGGACGATCAAGACTACGATAAGGAAAAATAAGAAAACAAGCAACAGACAAGGATAAGGAACACGTGAGTCAAGGATAAGAAATACGATAGTCAAGACAAGGATAAGAAATGCGACAGACCACGATAACATAACATATGATAACATACGATACGATAGTCAAGGATAAGGATAACAAGCAATACGATAACATAACTTACGATTATAAGGGTATTTTCTAAGTGGGTTAGGCTCAGGAAAGGGTTATCTTACCATTTTTGAAGTGATTCATACCCCTTTTCAACATATTTGTTTCAGACAATCATATAGCATAGCATATGGTATGGTATTATTCTAATGTATAAAGTATATAAGATATAACGATGTAGTTAATTGAATTCATGCAGCAAAACAACAGGCCGAACATTAAAGCTCGTATCAGAGCAGGGGCATAACCCAAGCACACGGGCACGGCATGAATTTAATTCAGTCACACGCGCAAGTAGATTTCATTCTAGTTGCGCATCTAGACACTAAATTTATTTGCGCACGATTTTCGCGCAACGAGATTTCATTCTAGTTGCGCAATTTATAGGGTCAAAACAGAAATAGGTTTCAAACTTGTAAAAAAATATCTTCTTTTGGGCTGGTACATTTCATAGAGGCTACTTCCAGGAATGATATGAGCCAAGAATTAAGAAAAACGGCGGTTCGGTTATGGAGATATGGTCGAAATACTGGTATTTTGGCCCACCCACCATATGACACCAAGGATGACCTCGGGATGCTCTGGGACCATTCCCAATCGATTCCTACGGTTGAAAAACCCTAGGACAGGTCCCCACACTACCGGGTTTGGGTCAAATTGCGTCACAGCCACATATGGTGGGGAGGGGGGGGGGAGGGGGACCCTGCATATCTCAGGAACATTACTTCTTCTGGCAAATCGGGCTCACCCATTGTGTTCAGAGGGTTCGATAACCTCAGAAACAAGTCCTACATCATCACCTGCAAGTCATATGAAGGCTGTAAAAATCGATGTGTAGAGGGGGGTAGCATGGCCTTGGTGATCAACTTGGGAATTTGATTGCTTCGTGCAAATCTGGCTTGACCATCGTCTTCAGAATGCTCAATAACCTCAGAAACAAGCCCTGCATCAACCTATGCAGGTCATATGAAGGCTGTAAAAATCGATGTATAGGGGGGGCAGCATCACCTAGGTGGTCAACTTTGCAACATGATTGATTTGGGCAAATCTGGCTTGACCATCCTTTTCAGAATGTCAAATAACACCAGAAACGAGTCCTATATCTTGCCATGGAAGCCACATGAAGGCTGTAAAAATCAATCTGTGGGGGAGGGGGGGCCAGCATGACCTGGGTGGCCAACTTTTCAACCTTATCTTTTTTCGCAAATCTGGCTCAACCATCCTTTTCAGAGCATTCAATAACCTCAAAATCGAGTCCTACATCAACCTCAGCAAGTGTTATGAAGGCTGCAAAGATCTTGGGAGGGTGAGGTAGTGGCACTGCTTACATAAGCAGGAATGCGGTCCTCTTACAAGCCCTCAGGGGGCCTGGTCATCACCCAATGCCACTGTGGTGCAGCAGCAAAGACATCTTGCTGCTTTTTTCCAATGTTCCCAGGTTGAGATCCTACATTGGCCATATAAAACACCAAAACTGCGAATGTGGAGGGTAGTTGGAGAAATGCACAGCAGGGACCAAGCTGTGACACTCTGTAACCATGTCTGTTTTTGTGTTCCACACATCTCACTCAACCAGGTTCCTGCCAGACATAAGACATCAAGTCCTGCATCAACCCCAGTGTATCATAACGAAGGCTGCAAAAATCGATTTTGGACCTGCTTACATAAGCAAAAGTGCGCCCATCTCAGAGTGATTCCTCACTCTAGGATCACTCCCAACTGATTCCCAAAGTTGCTCATCCATGGGTGAATTTCAGAGAGGCTTCCTTGACTCAGTAGCTGTCCTTAGGTCGAGTCATACCTCCCATTCATACCACTACCTATGATGTAGTAGGTATGGATGGAGTTGAGTGTCCTCCATGGGTCGTACTCCAGCCCTAGAAAGGTACAGTCAAGTCCAACACACAGGATCAGATCAAAATATTCTGTTGGGTCGCATCAGAAGAAGGCAAGGTAATAGTAGATTCATCATGCTTACTACTAGTAAGTACTAACATGTCCCCATGAGAAATTTGATATTAGGGGGAAACTTTCCACACCAGAATACCCAGGCATGACAGCCTCCACTCCAGTGGATGGAGTCAAATGCCCTCCATGGGTCGTGCTCCTGCCCTGGAAAGGCACAGTTAAATTTGACTGTGTTTCCTGCCAATATGGCACACCCCCACCAGCAGGTTTCTGCCAAGTTGTGCAGATGATCTCACCAGAGATCACAGTAAGTCCTGAATGCAAGATAAGTCGGCCAACCCTTGCCTCACCCACTTCTCCCCTACATTTGGGGGAAGTAAGTTGAGGGGAGGTCATGGGTGCCCACAGTAAGAAAGGAGTTCTTTGAGAGAGAGTTGATAGGGAGGATGAGCGCTTTTCAAATCCAGGCTTTGTTAGTCAAGCTTGGAGAGATGATTTGAGCTTCACCTCTAGCCATACCTGAGCAGTATGGCCAGATATATTAGCAAAAATGGAGAAACCACTTCTCAATACAGAGAGGCGTTACGTCTGTGCTTCCCCTACAGTCTAGATTCCCCACTCTTCACCAGGCCTGAGGACTGCATCCTTGATAACAGTGGCTACACTTTTGTATACACAACTTCGCATTTTGCACCTACAAACTTCCCTTCTGGGTGTCACTCCTTATGGGAGTCACCAGGCTAATGGTAGGGCCCATATGAGTTGTGTGTTTTCGCATTTTTTACTCTTTTGTGTCTACATAGCTCTCATCTGGATGTCACTCCTCATAGAAGTCGTTCTGCTTGCATCAATCCCAGTATGTCACAATAAAGGCTGCCAAAATCGATCTTGAAGCTGCTTACATAAGCAAAAGTGCGCCCATCTCAGAGTAATTCCTCACTCTGGGATCACTCCCAACCAGTTCCCAAGGTTGCTCATCCATGGGTGACTAGCAGGATCTTCAAAAATTCAATCCATACCATCCCCAGACCGCAATACCTATGCTTGAAGGCCACCATGAGTGTCTTTCAGAGAGGCTTCCTTGACTCAGTAGCTGTCCTTGGGTCGAGTCATGCCTTCCATTCAGGACTTAGTGTGATCCCCATCCATCTGTGATTCCTCTGTAGTCCAGAGTCCCACTCTTCACCACACCTGATGGTTGCATTCTTGATAACAGTGGCAAGAATCTGAGACCAGTGGCTTGAATGACGAGCATAGCCAGTTGGAAGATGAGGATTGTAAGTAATGTGTCACTGCTCTTGTTGAGTCGTAAACAAAACTTACTATCTTGTCTGTAACATAGAATTGGAATCGGAGGATGGTATCGAAGACAATGAAGAACCTGAGACAGACAAAGATGTTGACATACCTCAAGAGATCAAAATATCCTGTTGGGTCGCATCAGAAGAAGGAAAGGTAATGGTAGATTCATCATGCTTACTACTAGTAAGTACTAACATGTCCCCATGAGAAATTTGATATTAGGGGGAAACTTTCCACGCCAGAATACCCAGGCATGACAGCCTCCACCCCAGTGGATGGAGTCAAGTGCCCTCCATGGGTCGTGCTCCTGCCCTGGAAAGGCACAGTTAAATTTGACTGTGTTTCCTGCCAATATGGCACACCCCCACCAGCAGAGTTCAGACAAGTTGTGCAGATGATCTCACCAGAGATCACAGTAAGTCCTGAATGCAAGATAAGTCGGCCAACCCTTGCCTCACCCACTTCTCCCCTGCATTTGAGGGAAGTAAGGTATTGTAAAGTTGGTGTGTCACTCCTCATAGGAGTCGTCCCATCTGCATCAATCCCAGTATGTCATAATGAAGACTGCACAAATCGATCTTGAAGCTGCTTACATAAGCAAAAGTGCGCCCATCTCAGAGTGATTCCTTGCTCTAGGATCACTCCCAACTGATTCCCAAAGTTGCTCATCCATGGGTGACCAGCAGAATCTTCAGAAATTTAAACCAAACTATCTCCAGACCGGAGTACCTGGGCATGATGACTTCCATGAACATATTTCACAGAGGCTTCCTTGACTCAGTAGCTGTCCTTGGGTCGAGTCATACCTCCCATTCATACTACTACCTATGATGTAGTAAATATGGATGGAGTTGAGTGTCCTCCATGGGTCGTACTCCTGCCCTAGAAAGACATAGTTACAAGTCGACTCCCACACACAGGTTCAGGTCAAAATATCCTGTTGGGTTGCATCAGAAGAAGGCAAGGTAATAGTAGATTCATCATGCTTACTGCTATATGACGTAGTATACTACTACCTACGACGTAGTATATACCTACGACGTAGTATATTACTATATGACGTAGTATATTACTATATGACGTAGTATATTACTATATGACGTAGTATACCCCCATAAATGTCGAGTCCCACACACAGGATCAGGTCAAAATATCCTATTGGGTTGCGTCAGAAGAAGGCAAGGTAATAGTAGATTCATTATGCTTGCTACTAGTAGGTACTAACATGTTCCCATGAGAAATTTGATATTAGGGGGAAACTTTCCACACCAGAATACCTAGGCATGACGGTCTCCACCCCAGTAGATGGAGTCAAGTGCCCTCCATGGGTCGTGCTCCTGCCCTGGAAAGGTACAATCAAATTTGACTGTGTTTCCTGCCAGTATGGCATGCCCCCACCAGCAGGTTTCTGCCAAGTGGTGCAAATCATCTCATCTGGGATCACAGTAAGTCCTGAATGCGAGCTAAGTTGGTCAACCCTTGCCTCACCCACTTTTCCCCTACATTTGGAGGATATAGGGTGAGGTGAGGTCATGGGTACCCACAGTAAGAAAGGACTTCTTCGAGAGCAGGTGGATAGGGAGGATGACAACATTCTTCACCTTGCCTGAGGGCTGCATCCTGATAACAGTGGCCACGCTTTCTTATCTACAACTTCGCATTTTGTATCTACAAACCTTTCTTCTGGTGTCACTCCCCATGGGAGTCATTCGCCCATATGACCTGTTTGCACCTACACATCTCCCCTCTGGATGTCACTTCTCTATGGGAGTCATCCTGCATCCCGCTGATCATAGGGCCTACATAGAGTTGTTATTTCCGTATTTATGGTTAGTCATGCATGAAGGCCTTGATGAATATTGGTTAGAGAGGATTTTTGATTTAGTTGCTGGGTTTTGGTCAAGTCATACCTCACAGTGACAGTCAGAGTTGAGTCCCACACACAGGATCAGATCCAAATATCTTGTTGGGTGGCGTCAGAAGAAGGCAAGAAATAGTAAATCCATCATGCTTACTACTAGTAGGTGCTAATGTCCCCATAAAAGTCGAGTCCCACACACAGGATCAGATCAAAAATCCTGTTGGGTCATGTCAGATGTGTCTGTTAGCTAAAAACTAAATTCACACACAACTCACTTTTCCTAGTCTGCTACATTGTCTTGCAGGATAGCAAGGCTTATACCCGAGCGTGTGTGCAATGACAA
>JABBWB010000578.1:0-19182 GCA_016628085.1 Suillus occidentalis
CCTGAACTTGTGGCCAAGAACTCATATGCGTGCGAAATCCTATTGCAGGCTGCAAAGCACCACAAGACAGTGCCGATTGAGAAACGGATGTATGTTGATGACGAATATCTCTCGGCGCTCGCCAATCTAGTAAGTGATCTGTCTTATCATGGTTTAATATTGACACATACTATAGATTGATGCTCGTGCAAGCCTGTTTCGCACTGATATCAAGGATGTCGCCTATAAATGTGCCCCAGGATACTTCCGACTCAGTCATAACTGCGATGCCATCATTGACCGTCTCCTTGCGAGTCATTCCTACATTTTTCCGCAGATATTTGATGTTAGTTTTTTTCGGGCAAAAATTTGACATTGCACTGACACCTCGCATCAAGGCAGAGGGTCTTCCTTCACCAAAACGACAGAAACCATACCAAGGGCAGCCTGTTGTCGACACTCTATACGAGGTATTCTTCAAAAACGCGAAGTCTATCGGTTCGCAGTTTGCACAACACTTCATTGACATTGCGAAGAACAAGGCTGGTCGGCCAGAGGTCCCCATCCCCATGGTAGCAATAGTCAGCACAGCTGTAAGTTCATGTTCACACTTATCTTCTCATTAATCTTATTTGTTGTCAGATTCACGCCACTCTTATTGCAAAGAAGAACAAGGCAGGTGACGACTTCAAGTTCACAGGTAACCAGTTCTGTGATATCTATACCTACCACGTGGCATTGTTGGAGAAAATCCGAAAGACCGCTCCCGTCAAGTTTCATAAAATGATGGCCGATATCTACGAGGAGGTCCAGTAAGTCTGCATCCAAGTTGTTGTACACATTTCTGACTTACTGTTACTTGCAGAGGTTTCCGTCGTGACACAATTGGTGTCTATGATAAAGACACTGATCTAGCGCTCTTGGATCTCGATGGCATGGATGACGAGTAGAATATCTCACTGACATGCCGTGTTTTGCAGGAATTCAATGTACCCTATAATCCTTGATACCTCGCCGCTCGCTATATCTCACCATTCACTCGTTTAGATCTTACTTTACCGCTGCTGTAGCCTGATACCCGAGTTTAATGATATTAATTTTTTCGTGTATTCGAAGTGTGAAAGTCTTCCTATCAGTGTTTCCTAGGGCATGTAAAGCCTTTCCTAGTCGTCTACAAGGACAGTCAAATTGTTCTAAGTGCAGTAAGGTATGGCTAATTGAAAATCAGCAATAAAGTCTGGCTAGGGTGCTTAGTCCGTCTAATATGTCTAGTTTGCGTTAATTGCGCTAAAAAGATCCAATGTGAGCAGCTTTGTCTAAGTTTACATGGGAGGGTTTTCCTGATGAAAGCCGAGGCGCCGTGAAGGAGTATCTCATTCTATGCGTTGCTGACAGTTTTCGTGTTTAACGTGTCAAGAAATCAGCTTTATTTGGGTAGATAAAGGCTGATTTTACAGGAATAGTGACAATGGTATATTGGGGCTATTTGGGCTCAAACCCGAAGGGTTTGCGACCCGAAACGTCGTTTCGAACCTGCAGTAAAGTCCAGGATGAGCCGTGATTCCCAAAAAGTTCAAAGGAGCCCTGCGACGCGTCAGGCGCAGCATGGACTCCCATTTCCCAAGGAGAAGGGCGAAGCAAAGGTAACGGAGGACGTACCGTTCAATGTGCTGGAGGCATTGTGTATCTGGTGAATGGCTCCAGTGCTGGGGATTCTTGGAGGTAGGGTGCTAATATTAACGCGTGTTTGCGCAGATATCTAGTGAAGGCTTCACTAGACCATCTCCCTATTGACTTCACGACGTCAAACAGCACTCCCCGCAAAAGATATTCTAGTGTTCCGCCTATGTGAAGACCGTGACCTTTGAGGTTCCCCAAGCCGACTCTCTTTATAATGCCACTAATCCGTTTCCAGAACTCGCTCCGAGTCAGCGGTCTCAGTCCTTTGGCGTGTTTCCATGCAAAGAGATGCCCATTGACTTGAGGGTTATTGACCGCAAAATGGTGGAGTAAAGCTGCTTTCGGATCTGTTTGGTTGTCTTGTTGCGCCCAATAAACACTTTCTCCCGCCGCAGTGACCTTGGTGCGTGGTAAGAAGATTTTGGTGGCTTTGAACTGATGCCTGTCTTCAACGTCGAACTCTACATCTGCACGCTTGACCTGCTTTGTGGGATCGAAATCTTTTATAGTCTTCATGGTGAGTTCTCCCAGCCGACATAAAGCATAGAAGGCGGTTGTTAAGCAAGCGTATACTGCAGCATTGAGCGGAGTTGTTAGATTAAGGTGAGACCGTATTTCGAGAATCAGTTTTAAGGTGAATGGTGCTCGTTTGGTGCGTTTCGAGGAGGGCGGGGTGAGTTCTGTTGCGCCATCTAATGATGCTCTCAGCTGTTCTTGGTTAACGATCCAGCTCTGACCATGTAACGTATGCCAAGCTTTGATGGCGTAGACGTAATTGGTCAGCATTTTTCCTGAGTAGGAGCCCGCACAGCTCGAAACAAAGTTCAAGATCGTTCGCGTGTCCACGGGACAACGCTGTTCCTCTGGGACAGATCTCTCGTCACAGAATACATGAAAGACGAGAAGGCCGGCACCATAGCACTCTCTCGTGCCCACCGCCCATGATAAGTTCATGACTGTGAGTACCCTTTCTAAGTCTGCCTCTGTTATTGCGAGAAACCTCCCATCTGGGCCCATTGCGACCCTCGTTTTTGTCGGATACCAGAGCTTCAGCCGCTCCCTTGCTAGACAGTGAGGTCGAAGCTGTGAAGTTGCAGGAACTAACCCTTTCTTGTAGGGTTGGGGTATGGGTGATGGTTCCGTCGGGATCGCTGCATTGAAATGAGAGTTAACAATGATGCTGCTGCTTCTGTTGAATGAGGAAGAGTGTGTCTGCGGACTCTGCACTGTATTGACGACTATTGTTGCAAGTCTCGTTGGAACAGTGGCTAACAGCGACTTTGGAGTCGGATGTAGAAATTCTGTCCGTACTGTAGTCTGCGGGATCCGAGGACGCGATGAAGGGGTCGATGATGAATGGTCGGAGTTCGATTGGGATTGGAATGTAGGGAAGGAGGGATTCTGTGCTCCCGTAGATCCCTCTTGACGGCTCGTCCACTGGATTGCGCTTACTTCTGATATATGCTGGATGGAATGAGTAAGGTGCTGAGGAATCGTGGATAAGATCAAAGATTCGTTTGAACACTGAATTAATGGCCCTGTTCCTGCTGCAGCCGTTTTGCCATCCTTCAATAACGCCTTGGTTATCCCCATAGACTCGGAAATGTCTCTCCAATCCTCCCATTCCGACAATGTGCAAAGTAAGTAACTCGAATCCAACCGCTTCTGCCCAACCGATGTCCTTTTGACCGTTGAGTGTTTGCCAGCCTTTGAGTAAGTGCCAGGCTCGCCATCTATCGCCAATGATGATAGCAATTCCAACGCCCGAACTGGCGTCGGAATATGTGGCTGGGTCATGCAGAGTGAGTGGTTTTGGAATTGAACGACCCACGAAAGAGGACTGCAACAACGTTGACCACCACAGAAGGTCTGTCTTGAGACTTTTGACTGGGCGCCGTGGGAGAAAAGGCTTGTCGAAGGCAAGACATAGCATAGCCTCCAGGGACGTAAGATATGCACGACCTTTCGGAACAACCAGAGTCGCATGTAACAACTTGCCGTACAGTTGTTGTACGTCAAGAAGGACGTGAGTATCGCGTTTTCGCCAGACTTGGATCGCCAAAAGGTACTTATGTTTCTTTTCTTCCGCAAGATACACCTCGTTGCGTTCCAAGTCCCACATGATGCCGATGTAAGGGTTAGAGTAAGCGAAAGGTTTGTCTTTAAGTAGTTCCCAAGGAACATCAAAGTCTTTCGACACCTCATCAATGTCCACCATGTTACATGAGAAGCAGCTGTCTTCGATGGATCTTGGAGATGCTCCGGAAAGATCCGCAACTGGGAAGTGGCAATCTTCGTCGAATTCTTCCAATGTGCCATCCTCGAAAATGTGCCCCCCAAACCAAATTCTACCCCCATCTTGATGTAGTCCCCTACTTGTGATCTCCTTATGCCACTGCTCTCTCTTGGTATTGTAAGCTGAAATGGACTCTTTAAGAATTCGAATGAAGAGGTGATCATCCACCCATCTCAAATTTGGGCCGATGCCTTTGGAACGGAATAGATCGAGGCCCGCATCAGCGAGGTTTCCGTAGGCTCCGGCCGAGGGACTAAGACCGAAACACATGCAAGTATCAATGCAGAATTGGTCCTCGGAGATCCGTACGACAGATCCTGGCCATTGTGAGGGGTGAATTGGAACTGTTCGGTAGGCTTCAGACACGTCTCTGATGGCAATCTGAGAACCTGGTGGCAATCGACTGATAGCGAGAGCGAGTACGTGAAATGTTCCCCAAGTACTAGGAAAATTATCAGGATTAATGTAAGAATTAATAGACGCATTGGGAAACTTCGATGAAGGAGTGTGAGGAAAAGAATAGTTTTGAATGATGTGATAACGTCCCGGGTGACCCGGTTTGGGTATGATAGAGAACAGTGACGACTGAAAGGGTCCAACGAGACTCTCGACTTCATTAAGTTCAAGTGGGCCAATATATCTTCCTTTCTTAATTTCGGTCTGTACAATGGAAAGAAACTCTTGTTGATATGTAGCGATGGACTGATGGACTCTTTGTTAGGGGGCGTTTGCGTGACTTTAATATTAGGGATGTCCAACATAAAACCTCGTTGCAGACCTTCGGGAATATGAGGGTATCTGCTAATGAGACCCATCGCGATGAGTCCTGCCTCCCATGCGTCCGGGTTATAAGGCGTGAGCACCTTACGCTTTCTGTGCTCGAGGGCATGCTTGAGCTCCGTGAGTCGATACCCCACAACCTGAACAGAAGTGTCTGCGATCGTGTGTGACCTCTGCGCACCCACTGAGTCGCTGCCAGTCGCTGCAGATGGGTTTCCCATCTCGCATGGTGAGTACCCTTCCAATTCATGAGCAGAGTGAGTCGTGAGACTCGTCCCAGAGCTTGGTTGCTTTGCATTCGATAATTCTGTGTGGGTTTCGTCCAAGACATACGGCACATGCAGAGAGGACGCCTCCGCTTGTGCTCGCACAAAAATCCTGACGCGGTCTCTTTGTCCTGTTGCCATGCTCCGGAGAAGCAGAACGCTTTCGAGACTCTCTGACATCACGTTGTCTTGACGACGAACTGCCTCGTTGCTTGGACTATGGTGCGAGGTGAAGCATGTGGCATGGTGCGTGTGGCATGGAGCGTGTGGCATGGAGTATGTGGCATGGAGCATGTGGCAGTGAGTAACGTTGATAGAGCAACGCGGTGCGGGAAACGAGTGAATTTCTTTAAACGAATCCCAATGAATACTGACCTTGAAGTCTCACGCATTGTCTTTTTTGATACGGTTGTCCCAATTTACTCTGGCTCTTGTCTCCTCCATAACTTTTTCGTTGACAGCTGAGATGTCATACGGCCCAGCTGACGACTTAGCCACAACGTGCCAGCATCTACGCTGTTCGGCTTGGTATACTAGGAGAGTCTTCTGCACTAGAGGGTCTCGCACTGAACGAAGCTTGTGGACCTGTAAGTTTCTCCAAAAGAGGGCCATCATCCTTAACCTGTCTTGCGGCCAGTCAGCCTCTTCCAAGGCGAGTAAGAACCGAGGGCATGCTTGGCAAAACTCTTCGAACGGCAGGTCTTCGTCATTGACAACTGAGCAAGCATTGCGAGTTGAAGCTGATGTCACCCAGGCAGTTTCACCGTCGGCCAAGGTAGTTAGAATCATCGCGTTGTCGTCAACGGTCTTCTTGGTAGATGCCTCGTCTAGCCCGTCGTTGGTAAAATACCACAGTTCGAGATACTCTCCTTTGTCCAGTTTGCGGAGTGCATACGCACAAGGAGTGATAGACGGGTCGTTTGGGATACCTGAGTTGAGAAGCGGAACATACTTGTGTTTGTTCTTCTTCCGTTCCTCCTTGCGAGCATCTTCTTCTTCCCTAGCGTGTTCCTGGTTCAGACGTTCTTGCTCGTCGTCTTCCATGCGCTGGAGGTGATCACGTTCTTCCCTGTCGTCTTCCACTTGTTGCTGCCATAAGCGCTTGTCTGTTGCGTTATTGGCTTGCCAGATGTTTCGAAGTAGCTGGACGGCTTGTTCTTCCGTAGTATTATCGTTTACGAGTTGTGCTCGAGTATTGGCGAAGTCTTCTAAGGCGTAGTCCGGACAAATGCTTAAGTTAGGATCATAGCGAATGCGAGGCATGATGATTATAAGCTTAAAGTGAAAATAAACGCCACGAAACGAGCGTGTAGTCGCAGAGAATAGGTCTTGAGGTGTCGCTGTATCGCACGATTGAGGGGAGAAATGCCTGAGGGCCAATATATTCGGGTGAGACTCATAACAGAAGGAGTGGTGTGAAGACTAAGTGCTACTAAGTGTGTGGGCGAAGGCGCGAAGCGCTTCCGGCCCCAATCAGGAATCTGCCAAAGAGAAAAAGGTGAGCTGCGAATCCCCAAGGTTGTAGGAGTCCGTAACGACGCGTTGCAGCGAGGCCAAGAACCACCCAAACAGGTAGGAGGGGGAGGACTACTCACAGGAGATGAACGCACGTTCCTAGCGAGATCTCGGCATCGAGAAGCGGACGAATTCGTCGTGGAGCGCAGGGGTTGCTTGCATGAAAGGTGCCAGGATTTGAGCGTGTTTCCGGAGGTACGTTTGGAAGGCGTCGCTGGCCCAGCGACCCTTCGTTTTGACAACCTCGAAAGGGACATTGCGGAGGAGGTATTCGAGGGTTGAACCAATGCGGATGCCGTGGCCTTGGAGAGGTTCCATTCCTGCAGCTCTGGCTGCTGTGGCTACTTGGGAGATGAATTTCTGCTTTGTGAGGGAGCGGTGGCCGTTTTTGTGGCGATACGCGAAGAGGGCAAAGCTGGGAGGTGGGTTGTTGACCTCGAGGTGATGAAGGAATGCGCTCTCCGGGTCAGAAGGGCCGTTTTGCTTGGCGAACGAAACATCTTCGCCTTCTGTTGACGAGGTCTTGGTTCTGGGAAGGTGGAAAACCCTCATTTCGAGGTTGTTTCGGTCGCGTTCGACACGCATGTCCGACCATTTGACATGGAGGTTGGGATTGAAGGATGTAAGGGTAGGGACGGTGAATTCGCCAAGTCTTGCTGTACAGTAGAATGCGGTAGTGAGGCAGCTGTAAACTGCTGAGTCCAGGGGGGTTTGCAAATTGAGTTGGTCATGGATTGCAGAGATGAATTCGATGGTGTAAGGACGTCTTTTCTTGCGTTTTGATGCCGTGGGCGTGAGGTTCTCGGTGGCTTTGAGGAGCGCGTCTATCTCCTCGTCGTTGAGGGCCCAGCGCATGCCATGGAGTATGTGCCAGGCACGCACTCCGAAGACGTAGTTGGCTATAGTCTTGCCAGAGTATGAACCTGCGGCGGTGGCAATGAAGGATGAGATTAGTGTAGAATCCGCAGGGGCTCGTTCTGGTTCGGGAATTGAACGGGAATCACAGAAAACGTGAAAAACAAGTAGCCCAGAGCCATAGGACTCTCGGGTACTCTCGGCCCACGCGAATAACATGACGTCTTGAATTCTAGACATGTCGCTGGAGTTGAGGGTACTGGTGGCGAGCCTTGGGGTGAGTGGAACCCATAGACGGAGTCGGTCTTTCGCGGCACAGTGTGGGCGCAAGGCTGAGGACATTGGGGTCAGATTAATCGGATAAGCTGAAAATGAGCAGTGAGCTTTTTAAGCAGTGTGTTTTAGTTTCTGGCAGCAGGTAGACGTACTATGCCTGCGACGTTTCGAAGAGCTCTTCTCCTTGTCTTTCGAACTGAGCATTTGCAAGGGCGCGCTCTGCATCAACGGCCCGGATACGGGACTTGGGGGAAGCGTGAACCGAGAGGTCGGAGTAGGGTTGGCAGATCTTGTTTGCACGTAGAGGGGCGTCGAAATCGATGACGAAATCCCTGATAGAGGGATGGATAGGAATGGGGGGCAAAAGTAAGGCACGAGGAGGGTATATTCCGCGGGATGGGTCGTCGGCTGGGTTAAGGGCACTGGGAATGTAACGAGTGATGATGGTGCAGGAGGCAGACTCGGTGATGGTGTGCAGGCATTTGAAGACGCCGTTAGTTGGACGGTTGCGGCTGCGGCCTTTCCACCAGCCCTCAACAACTCCTCGATTGTCTCCGTGAACCTTAATGTAAGGTATTGGTCCGAATTCAAGGGATTGGATGATGGCGAGGACGAGGAACTCGAAGCCGATGGCCTCCGCCCATCCAATGTCACGGTTGTCAGCTTTCCAGCCAGGAATGAGGCGCCATGCTCTCCACCACCCGTTGACCCAGATCGCGATGCCCACGCCTGAGCTAGCATCTGAGAAGGCTCGAGGGTCGAAGACTTTGCAAGGTCCTGGGACGAGACGGCTGACGGAGGGTTGTCGCAGGGTTGCAGACCACCATCTAAGGTCCGAAGCGCAATTCCAAGGTGGGGAATGTGGCATGCGAGGGTGATTACCGAAGGTGGGGAGCATGGCTTCCAGCTCTGTGAGGTAGGCTCTTCCGGCTGGAACAACAAGGCAAGCATGCATGAGTTTTCCGAGAAGCTGTTGGGTTTCGACGAGCGTGTGGCGAGGTTTTGATTCCCAAGACGAAATGGCGGCCAAGTACTTCTCTTTCTTGTTCGTCGGGATCTCGATCGTGCGTGCATCAAGATCCCAAGTGAAGCCTGTGAACGGGGGAGATGGACTGAAAGGGACATCTTTAGCGGGTTCCCAGGGCGTGCCTGTCTCGGCTGAGAAGAAGTCGATGTCGTCGAGGCAGCACAAAAATTTTTCGTCTCGTGAGGAGCGTGGGGACCGCTTGGAGAAGTCACGGACAGGGAATGTGCAGTCTTCATCAAACTCTTCGAAGGTATCATCTGGGAGGAGGGTTCCGCGATACCATTTTCTCCCCCCAGTGATGCGCATGCCTCCGTCCGCTCTAATTCCCTCAGCCCAGAGTGCCCTCTGTTCGTTGTACCTCTCGAGGTACTTGAGAAGGATACGGAAGAATAAATGATCGTCGACCCACTTTGAGAGTGGGCCGATGCCCTCGCTGCGGAGTAGGTCTGCTCCTGCATCAGCGAGGCCGCCATAAGTTCCAGCTGCTGACGAGCAGCTGAAACAAAAGCTGGTGTCAACGGCGAACTCGTCGTCACCAGTGCGGACCACTGTACCTGGGTATTGAGAGGGGTGTAATGGTATGGTGCGGTAAGCTTCGGCCACGTCGCGAGTCGCACCTTCTGAGCCTGGTGGGAGGCGCCAAACCAACAAACAGATGGTGGTGAAGGTGCCATAAGTGCAGGGGTATAGGTTGGAATCGATATATGAGTTGATGGATCTAACTGGGTGGGAGAGAGAAGTCTTGCTGTGGGATAAGTTCTGAATAAGGCGGAATTTGCCAGGCCTGCCTGGCTTTGGGATAAGCGAGAGTGGGGCGGTCTGGAATGGGCCGATAAGAGATTCCATGTCTTCAGCAGATAACGGGCCGAGGTATCGGCCTGTTTCATACTCTCGGGCAAGGATTGAAGTGAATGCGTCAGCGTGTTCAGTAATGGAGGGATTATTAGGAGGTGTATATGTACATGTGATATCGGGAATGCTACCAAGGAAACCAAACTGTAACGAATGAGGTATGTGCGGGTAATTAAGTATGAGGTTGGATCTGGTAAGTGCGAGGCGCCATGCCTCGGGATTGTAAGGTGTGAGTGCCTTAAGCTTCCTGTCCGCGAGGACAGCTCTGAGCTCCATGGTCCGAACTCCCGCATCCTGAGCACTGGTGGTTGTGGTCCTTGCTGCTGTTTGTGCAGCCATTGGGGCGCTGCCAGTCGTAGCAGAGCTGCATGCCCTGGGCGTTGATAAGTCGGCCTTCTGCATTCCGACGACAAAAGGTAGGAGTCTTGCTGTCCCAGAGGAGCTCGCTTTTGCATCTGTGGACATTGTGGGCGAAGCGGCCCAAGCAGAGAGCGCAGGCAAAGGGGCCGGGTGTTGCTGCGCTGGCCTGAAAAGACTGTTTGTCTTGTGCTGGGCGCTTGTGCTCTTGGCGGGGGCGGTGGTGGTTGGGAGATGTGACGCGTGGGGGAGGGCGGGGAGGCGCGTTTCGGACTGGGGAACGGGAGCGAGAACGAGTGCGGTGATTGCCACCACGGGGCTGATTGTGTTGGGAGGGGGGGTGGTCACGGCTGGAGTGGCGCTGTGAGGACTGGGAGGTTTGTTGGAACTGGAGGAAGGAGCGTAGTGGTATGAGTGTAAGGGTGGCAATAGCGAGGGGAGGCGGTAGCAGGGCAGCACAAGCGTGGGTGGCAGCAGAGGTGGGTGCAGCAGAGACGGAAGGCAGCAGCGGAAGCAGCAGTGGGAGCGGAAGCGGAAGCGTAAGCAGATGTAGCATTTTTATTCAAGGGTGGAGGTGGATATGGAAGAAGGAGAGTTAGTTTATGGCCTTCGCAAGATAGGCACTTAAAGGAACTAACCTCGGTGAGAGAATCATGGCGAGCCTTATTCCAGACTTCCTCGCTCATACTCTTTAGCAGCGTGAGGTTGAACACACTAATGTCGAAGGCGTTGTTGAGGATGAGGGTGTCGTGCCAGTCGCGGCGGACACGGGCTGCGTACAGAAGCAAGGCCTGTTCCCCAAAGTGCTCGGAGCGGGAGGGATGTGCGACGATGTTCATGAAGAACATGGTGAGCGCCCGTTGATGCTTCTCTGGCCATTTGAGCTTGTTGATGTGCAGGAGGAAACTGTTTTTGGCGAGGTCGAATTGGCGCCACTCAAGGCCATGGTCTTGGATGGCTCTGCGGGAGGCTTTGAAAGAAGCGACAGGTTTGAGGGCGACAAAGTCTTCTACCTTGGTGAAACCAAAGGTGTCGTCCGAGCTGGTTTTGGCCTCGTCCGA
Source organism: Suillus occidentalis (assembly GCA_016628085.1). Lineage (NCBI taxonomy): Eukaryota > Fungi > Basidiomycota > Agaricomycetes > Boletales > Suillaceae > Suillus > Suillus occidentalis. The sequence continues at coordinate 10,945 of JABBWB010000578.1, forward strand.
TGTTGCTTTGCATCCATCGGGGCTGAAGTACCAGAGTTCGACATACTCGAACGATTTCAGCTTGTGGATGGCGTATTGTGATGGGCGGGGGGTTAGCGTGTCACCAACGGCCGTACCTGTCTGGAAGTCATTGATTTTCGGCTTCTTCTTCTCAGCTTCACGAAGCTCAGTTTCAGCCTCGAGTTCTAGCCGTAGGCGTTCTTGTTCTGCCAGCTCTCGATCTGCCCTGGCGACTTCAGCTGCGAGGCGTGTGTCTTCAGCTGTCTGCGTTGTCCAAGCGATAACGCGAAGGTCGCGATCTTGCTGCCAGGCGGTGCTCAAGTCAGCTGCGACTTCTTCGTGGGTTGTTGGTGTTGCTCCGATGATTCGGTTTCTGAGGCCCTCGAAAGTGGGGGAAGAGAAATCGGGTTGGATGTCTAAAGCTGGGTCCGAAATGATGCGGGCCATGATAGATAAAGGATAAAGAGTAGAGTAATTACTGCGGTAGGGATGAAAGGATTTAGGTGAATTTGGGATTGTCTCAGGTGTTGGGTAGGTGGAATAGAAAAGAAAATGCTCGAAAGGACTTAAGTCTACGAGCTAAGTGGGAGAGCGGAAACAAGAGGCGCACACGGCGCTTTCCGCTCGCCCGAAGACTGTACTCTAATCCTCTGCTCGTACCTTACTACGTAATAGAGAGGCAAACTTGCTAAGTGGTGGTACGCAGCAAGAAGTGTGGGAAACACGAAAAACAGAATCGCCACATAGATATAATTCTATGTACGTCCTCGTACCTCGCACTAACATAGAATACACACTATGAAGCCAAGCCGTTAGAGCTCAAATTCCTGTAGGGCCCGGTCAGGAAGTTTACCACTATCTGGTTTGCTGCAACACACTGAGCTGCTCGTCAAGTAGCCACTTTCTTGAGAACTTTGCACCATGCATACAGCTCAATAACAAACAACAACGTACAAGCAATAATGTACAAGCCACAATATACGAGCTGCCCCCGCCCATGAACTAAACTCTTATTCAGTACTTTCAACCGCTTCTTATTCTACCGTAAATGCCTAGACTCACGTTAAATCAGAGGTCAAGTCTTGCAGAACATAAAGGATAAACGTACATGCCGCTACATGCCACAGTTGATCGCGGCGACCTGAGTGACATTGGCAGCGATTTTGCCGGTCTCGAAGCCAGTACCATTGTTCAACGTATTGAACGCCTTCGGGGAGATGTTAAATGTGTAAGCAGCATCGATAGCGGTGATAAAAATGGTAGTTTGGTTGCCGCTGGGGGTAGTGTACTGGAGGCTCCAGCAGGTGCCGCACAAGGTAGAGTTCCAGGTGGCACCTGGGACACCTCCGATGTTGGGGAATGAAGGGATGGAGGCAAAGTTGGTGTATCCCTTGGTCAAAAGACCGTTCTTGCCGTCAGAACAAGAGACAGAGTTGAGGGACCCATCAGGGTTGTTGTACACGGGGTCAAATGTAACATATGCTGGTACTGCCAACGCTGGGAGAGCGAGGGCAGAAAGAAGAGCAACGATGAGTGTGAACTTCATTGTATAGGAACTGTTTGAAGTGGATATTGTGCAGTGACTTGAGATGCACAATTTTAAGAATTCCTGCTCGCTTTTATACGTCGAAGGGAAGCGTTAGAAGCCAGACCAAGCTCCACTAGATGCACATGGGTAGGGAGTCGAAGCCGGTCACGGATATTTGCTCGACTATCTTGAAGCTTGTCATCGCCACATCATGATTGAGCAAATGCCTAGGCCTATGAGCTCAAAGTAGCGTAGATGACCAAAAATAGTATTCTCATCTCCCTCAGCGCAGAGGTGGGCGCGCGCAAGGGAACTAAGACATGGCTAAGAGATCAACAGCAAATGAAACGAATGTAAAACATCTCCGCACTGTTGGAAAAGGAAGCATATGTTCCATCTTGACCGCAAAGAGAAGAGTTTGGGATATCATCTGACAAGGAAAATTTTGGTGAACAGTGGACAATGGTGAAAGAAGTCCTTACTCGTGATATTCACATGTCGGGGCCACTAAACCGGTATAGACTATCCTGATAATAGTTTAGGGTGCGCGTGGATTTTAAAGTCACCAGTGTCAACTCGTCTCGCGAGAAAAACAGAAGGGAGTTATTCCTCCTAATACAGAGTCAGCAAATGCTCCGAGCGACGAAATATGGGCGATATTAATTTTAGTGGGACTCAAATAAGCATTGCTATGACACGTATCGAAGCAGAGGGGAAACAGCATCGTATGGGAGACAATATGTACGGCGTCCAGCGACCAGTCGGTCACTGAGCGATGAATATTATACATGTTGTCTGCCATAGTAGCATTTCTCAATGTGACGATAATCGAGATCAACAGAAGCAACAATATATGTACATACCCATATAAAATGTATGTAGCGTTCAAGGAATGTCACCAGCCATTTTGGGTAACGGGTAGTTCCAGGTTCCGCCCTGTCCTAGTGTCTTCAGTACTGTTCAAATGACCTTCAAAGACTTAAAAGAGACGTGAACGCAAGAAGAATGAACTAATTCAGATACACTGCGCTGCGCTGAGATATGTACATCAATTGGGAGGAAAGTGGACTGTGAGGTCACATACTAGTAGAGGGATGGTCGGAGATTTTCGAACATAAACCAGAGTTCACGGAAATCAGAAACGTTCGGAGACATAATTGCAGGTATTTTGAGCAATACAAAGACAGCACTTAACGGTCTCTGCGTGGCATTGCATGCATAAGTAGTTGAAAAATGGCTGGTCTTTGAGTCACTTGTTCGAGTTGTGGTGTGGTACACCTTCAAGCTCAAGTTCAAGTTGTGGCACGTGAAGGAACGTTTTGCTGATTCGGAAACTGCCGAAGTCGCGTCTTGCTCTCACCAGATTTGCAACCAGATGACAACAAACTCCCCGCCGTCCGTCATACTGACCGATGCACTCGCGTCTCTGAACAAAGCAGTAAACATCGCAGTAAGCTCGTCGTCTTCTTCAATGCGATTCATTGACTTGCGTAGTTCACGAGCATACAGGACCAAACACGTCAAGAAGTCACACAAGCAAGTGCTGAAGCACGGGAGGCGCGCCGTGAGCGAGATGAAGCCGTCAAAGCTCTCCATGAGCTTAGGCTTGCGGAGCAGGCGTGGAAGCAAGAAGCTGGCGCACGACAGTCTGCTGTATGTCCTACTCAATCTTTGTATATTCACCATATGTAACTTGCCCCCTGACACAGGTCGAGCAAGCCGAGTTGACTGTACGCCCATGACTTTAATATCGTAGAGATGCTAAATTATGCGTGCAGATTAAACACCATGCAGAAACGATCGCTCAACTTCGCTACGAGTCTGAGCAGTGGAAACAACAGTGTCTCCGTCTTGAAGACACGTCGCGCCAGGAAGCCACCAGCTGGAAGGAGCAGTTCCTACGCGTTGAACAGGAGCGCCACAAACTCGCAATGCGGGTGGACGAGCTTGTTGAAGAACAACTTTCTGTATGGTCAACTCTCACCTCTTGAACTGTGAATCTCACGTTCACGCAACAGCATACTCACGCGTCCATCACTCCATTCACGACAATGCTGCGTTACCCTAACGCAAATACAACCCTTAACGACTCATCCGCATCCACGTCCACACGCCACCGTTTCCCTCCCTATATCTCAGAACTTCCTGACGAATCCATATCTGCATCATCATCCAGAGCACCCAAACCTATATCCACACAACAACTCCCTACTCCAGTTTCTGCGAACCGCAAGGCTTCCGGAGACAAGTCAAAGCAGTACCTAATCCGACGTGTTCAGGCTGTAATTGAAGTGCCCGTAAAGGAGGAGAGCGTAGAGGACGCCATGTCAGATGAACAACCGTCTGCATCAAGCTCTTCTGCATCATCATCAAGCTCGGTTTCAGCATCCACAGTACTAGGTCCCAGTAGACCAACATCAACTACCTCGAGTAAAACCATACCAAAGCCCAACAAACCTACCAGTGTCCCTATTAAATCTGGACAGGGCCCCGACCAAGCTGTCTCATCTACTAGCAAGTCTGCGTTGATACACAACAAGCCCACATCGGCACCAGTACCCTCGAAATCCACATCAAGACCTACTAAACATACCCTCTCCGGCAAAACACCATCCAATTCAGCTACCAGCAAACCTATGTCCTCGTCGCGTCCTGCCCGCAAAGCAAGCACTAAACGACAGTATGTTGAGATCGATGAAGATGAGGATGACGAAGATAAGAAGTCGGAGCGGTACAAATCAGGTAGTGATGCGACTGCCAAAGACGGGGTTAATTCTTCAGAAGAGGAAGATGATGAGCTGACGCTAGGTGCCGAGGTACATTCCCACTGTCATGGACATCTGGCTTCGCATGCTGACACCGAGCTTGCTAGGCAAACCGCCGCGAAGTTTATGGCACCAAGCGCATCGCAGCTACGAGCAGTATGAAAGCCGTCTCGCAGGCGCCAGCGAAAAAGAGAAAGCTGGTTTCAAGCACGACCGCAATAATACCAGGTGGCGGGAAGAAACCACCTGCGAAGAGTGCGCGCGGGTGAAAGGCCCTGATGCGAATGGTTCGCCCGAGGGTTTGTCTTACTTACGTGTGTTGTCCACGCGACTTATGATTCTCATTCAACACACCTGTTGTTCTTCTAGCCACGGAATCTCCATATGAAATTATCACTATCTACGATGGTCGTGCGAGTTCATGCCTCATTTTATATGACTATGATAACACCAAGGCGCTTACAAGATACCAATATTTGAATGCCCACGAATCCTGGGATGAGATAACCGTTTACATCTTCCCATTTTACTAGCCTTCATTCCTCTCCCAAAGTATCACAGCGCCTATAACAAGACCTATTATGACAGGACTGATCAAGACACTGTGGAACTCCATAAGATGGTAAAGGATTCATAAACGACTTTGATTGTAACCCTGAGGTCCTTTGAAAGGACCAGGAGTACGGACGACGTCGAGGTTGAAACCTCTCCTGACCGCCAAAAGGCTGAGACACCGAAAGACGACCCACATCATGGTCTTGACGATCGACAGGATGGTGCTGGCGCTTCCCCTAGGGAGCCTCTCTTTGCCGCTGTTCTGCGAGAGGTCGCTGCTGAACGGGAACGAGTTGCTCTTGAAGATGGTGCCAGTGCCTCGAAGAACTTTCCTTATCTTCCCCGAGAGGTCACTGCAGATCAAGTGCACCTTGCATTGGTATGTCCTCAATAGCAGGGCTATTTCAGGGCTGACTGACTCGGGCATTCGCTTAGGAACGCGATACAAACCCGTTCACAAATCAGCCTCATACTGCGCAATACAAAAAGATCCTTAAAGTCCGCAAAACGCTCCCCGTGTTTGCACACATGGCCGAGTTCTATAAGATAGTTAGTTTTATGCATAACTCACCCCATTCACCCTGACGTTCGCAGTTCAACAAACACCAAATCATCATCATGGTTGGCGAGACCGGTTCAGGAAAGACCACACAGTGAGTTGGCGCCCCTTGACGACTATGCTTCCTTGTCTTTTTGGAAAGTCGCTTACTTTATCACTGATAGAATACCCCAATTCGTCGCCTACTCAGATCTTCCACACATCAAGAATAAGATTGTGGCATGCACTCAGACCCGCAGAGTTGCTGCCACAGCTGTAGCACAACGCGTTGCAGATGAGATGGACGGTCTGTTTGTTTTGCAGCTCGTTCTGATCTCACTTCGAGCTCACTTCATCACCTAGTCCAACTCGGCCAACAAGTCGGTTACTCAATACGTTTTGAAGACATGACCGAGCAGGGCACTACCTTCATCAAATACATGACCGACGGCATACTCCTCCGCGAATCCATGCACGACCCGGAACTCAGTCGCTACTCCACCATCATTATTGACGACGCTCACGAACGCACTCTTGCTACTGACATCCTCATGGGGGTTCTCAAAATCCTCGCTCGCCGTCGCCCAGACCTCAAGCTCATCATCATGTCAGCCACTCTCGACGCTCTCAAATTCCAGAAATACTTCGCTGTCTCCAGCGACGCCCTTCCCCCGCTCTTCAAGGTTCCCGGCCGCACTCACCCCGTCGAAGTGTTCTACTCCCTGGACCCGGAGCCAGACTATATCGAGGACGCCATCCGCTTTGTACTAGAGATTCATTGCACAGAGGAACCAGGAGATATCTTGGTATTTATGACGGGTGAGGAGGAGATAGAGAGTGTCTGCCATAGCATCAAACGCGAGGTGAAAGACCTCATCAACTCCTACCCTGAGACCGTAGGCCCCCTCGAGTGCATCCCATTGTACTCCTGGTTACCACCTCAAGAACAGCAGCGCATCTTTGACCCGGCGCCCGAAGCAGACAGTCCGGATGGCCCACCAGGACGCAAAGTCGTGGTCAGCACGAATATTGCGGAGTCGTCACTGACGATTGATGGGATTGTGTACGTCGTGGACCCGGGGTTTTCCAAGCAGAAGGTTTACAATCCGAGCACCCGCGTGGAGAGCTTGCTTGTGAGCTCAATCTCCAAGGAGTCAGCATGGCAGCGTGCAGGCCGTGCTGGGCGAACAAGGCCAGGCAAATGCTTCAGGTTGTACACGGAGGAGTACTTCATGTCGGAGCTCGAAGAGCAAACCAAACCAGAAATCTTGAGGAGTAATTTAGTGAGCACGGTGCTGATGCTTGTCAAGGCAGGGATCAAGGTGGGCTTGATGTGGGGGTGATGTTTTTGAGTTGAGCTGACGGCTGTGTAGGATCTTGTCGAGTTTGATTATTTGGATGAGCCAGCGCCAGAGTCGTTGTTAAAGGCGCTGGAGGTATTGAATCACCTCGCAGCAGTGGATGATGATGGGAACCTCACGGCGCTTGGGAGTATCATGGCTGAATTCCCTCTGGATCCGCAGGTATGTCCTGGTGGCGAGTTTGGTTCTGACGGTTCTGACGCATGTCCTCAGCTATCAAAGATGCTGATCGTCAGCCCAGAGTTTAAATGCAGCAACGAGATATTGACGATCACTGCGATGCTGTCAGGTGCGCACTCATCCTGAAAGTTTGCTCCCATCTGACGCTCTTGTTAGTGCCAAGTGTATGGCTACGGCCAAGTAAGAAGCAAGTGGAGGCGGATGCCGCAAAGTTGCTGTTTGCCGTCCCCGGTGGCGACCACCTAATACTTCTGAACGTGTTCAACGAGTACATTTTAAGTAAGTTACCTCCTCCCACAAACATGCACGGTGTTCACTCACAACTATGTTAGACCAACACGACAAGAACTGGACGTGGATTCACTACCTCTCCGCTCCAGCGCTTCTGCAAGCAGTCAATGTGCGTGAGCAGCTGGAACGGATGATGGCGCGGTTTGAAGTGGACCTCGTGAGCGTGCAAGATCAGAACGAGATGTCTCTGTCAGTCAAACAGGCGTTGTGCTGTGGCTTTTTCATGCAAGTGGCACATAAAGTGGGAGGGAAGAGGAATTATATGACCTTAAACAATCAGGTGCATTATATTGGCTTTGGGTTGTGGTTGACGTGCTGATAAAAATTTTCGTCGTGGTAGCCCGTGCTGCTGCATCCATCGTGCAGACTGGATACACAGCCGGAGTGGGTGATTTTCAACGAGTTGGTGGTCACGACCAGACCATTTATACGGACCGTCACGGGTATCCGACCAGAGTGGTACGTATTTCTCTTAGATTGGTATATTGATGCAAATTTGTACATTAACGCTCCGACAGGCTCTTCGAGTACGCGAACCTATACTTTGATTTGAGAGATTGGCCAGACAGCGAGACGAAGCGTGCGTTGATGAGGGTTACGAAAAAGACGACGGGCAGGTCCGGGGCGCGATTTAACAGGGCAGCGCGCGGTGGTGAAAGTGGTGAAGAGGTCGAGGAATTGATGAGAAGGTTGATAGCCCGGTGAGGGGGTTGAGTACTTTACGTACGGGTTTGAAACTGCGGCTATGTGTAGCGCGAAAGCAATGGAGCAAGTTGGAGATCACCGTGCATTCATGCATCCCGTGAGTTGACAACTCTTGACGTGCATGCACTATGCAGACTTGGACTTGATGAAGTGCGGCGCACATTACATGGGTAGTACTGTCGCTGCCCGTAAATGAAGCCAGTACTAAATCACAGTATACCGTTGAAATCGATGACAACGAGGAGATGCAGCAACAGTCGTTGAAGGATGTGGTGAAAAGTATTACTATCTTTTGACGCTTGGTAATTCCTATCA
>JABBWB010000579.1:0-19145 GCA_016628085.1 Suillus occidentalis
CGCCTCAGCGGCACGCACTGTGGGGTGATCCGTTTTAAGATACCGTTTCCTTCATCGAATTCACGTCATTTCACATATAATATCTGAAACGAATTTCGTATTCACCGGATCTAGGGCTGATGCATCTGGATAGGAGGGTTCGGCAGAAGTTGCTTCATCCAAGTTGAAATACTCTCCGCTGTAGAAAGAATTAAGCGCTTTCAGAGCTCGCGATCCATACCCCATCTGGTCGGCTAATGAATTACAAGCTTTAATACATTGCAGGTGACTCACATTTGCGTAGTCGGGATGTGTTGCGATCCGTACAATCCGGGCACCAGAGAGGAGTGCAAATTTGCTTTCTTGGAACTGCTGGGAGACAAGCCAAGGGATCATGTCACCTCCTGCTCGCAAACCGCGGCTCAGGCCATCCATAATGGCGCCTTTGCTGATATTACCCTCCAGTGCGACTTGCAGTACGACAAGTGGTTCCGGAAGATGAGACTCGTCGTCTGCTATAGGAGGTAGGAGCACAAAAAGGTGATGCGCTGGGGCATCCGACATCAACTGGAGGTCATTTGGTTGATTCTTGTAGTGACTGGCAACATACAATGCCATCATGCGCTGTAAGAACACCTCTGATGCGGGGTGGTAGCTAAAGAGCGTATCTCGGCTGACATAGTACAGCTCGCATGAAGAAGGGTGCGGGCAGCCCTGTTGAGTGGCCTTGGGTACGATCGTTGCGTCCAAGCAAAGAAGGCCATTCAACCATTTTTCGATGCGATCGCCAGCAGAGTATCGGATAGGCGTTTCAAGTTTGATTTCGCGAAGAGTTCGTGTTTTAGGGGCAGCGGAGCGCGTGGGCTTTTTGGAGGTTGAGGCAGTAGTGCCATCTTCGACAGGCGCAGTAGCATCTTTTGTGAGCGAGGGTCGGGTACTTTCGCGGAGTTGTTGAATAAGTTTGAGAGAAAGAGAGCGACCTGTGCCCTCGTATCCGTTGATTGTTGAAGCCATGAAAACAAGGTACGGGCCCAGGAGATTGCGGACAAGGGGAAGTGGGATGGCGGCTGCCTCATCAATCACAACTAGCTCGGCCTGACCAAGAACATGTGCATCCTCAGGTTGTATATACTAAGAATCTCTTTGTCAGAATGTACATACAAGTGTCGAGACGGAAGTACCCACCTGAATGGTCTGACGATGTTGACGGAATACGTTAACGCGGACGATGGCCTTATTGAAATCCGGATTCGTGCTCTGTGCAATATCGTAGTCCAGGTGCTCCTCATAACCGAGAGCATCCATACCCTTGAAGACAAATTCAAAAAGCGTGTTCAAGTTTTCTGGGCTGGGACTCGTAATGAAAATATTCGAGTATCCATGAGCAAGAGCAGCAGCAATTGCCAATCCTAGCGCTGCAGATTTACCACGACCTCGAGCAGCAGTGAGCGTGACGGTGGAGGAGAGTGTCTTCTCGGCAATCGCATCAACAAAGGTCAGAACAGCTTGAGCCTGATCTATGGTTTTGGCGAGTTTCACGAGCTCGCCCACAGGTTTTGTGTCCGCCAGACTATCCTTGAGGTCCTTAAGCTCGGAGTCCACCTTACCCTTCCCGCGCTCCTCTTCAATCGGGGTGATATCCTTGGCTTTAGATATGGGTAAGACATTCAGCTCATCATCCAAAACCAAGCAGTCCGAGCAAGATCCCAGAGAGAGAATGAACCGTTCGTTAAATCGCGCAACTACCGAATCATGGGATGAGGTTCTGTATCTGGCATGTACATCCTGCCAAACGAATTAGTGAGTGGCCCTTTAGATAATATGGCAATATCGCACCATGGTAAGAGTGTACAATTGCCTCAAAGATGACATTGTTTTCAGGAGAAGCACCACTAGTCCACCGCCCTCTACTGTCTCAATAGTGCGTGCCAATAGATTGGGCGTGATGGCCTCAAAGTCTTGCAGGATACACATTCCATAGGTGTTTCCCAATATACGGTGCGATTCTTTATAATAGCTAGAGGATTATAAGCATGGTTCTGGAGAAACTATTGATGTTCACGCACGTATAACGGATATCTGTGACAGTCACAAAAATTTCGAATGGATTTTGCTCGTTTGGCTCCCGAACACCTCTCTTCACGTCCCGCTTGATTTTTGCCTCTCGCTTTTTCCGTGCCCTACATATCATGTTGGGTCACTTCACAAAGTAATATCATGTCACTCACGCAGTAAAACCGAGGTCCTTTTTATAGCACCATAGTACTGAAGGGCGTGCGGACACGCGCGCTTGTGAAAGTAAAAAATGAAGGTTCACGATCTAGGTCAAGGACGGTCAACAAACTAGATGAAACTCGAAGTAGCTGCATCTGCTTACCTGGTCCCTTCCCTTATCACCAACCAAAACTATGAAGGACCGGTGATTTTTCTTGACATTATTGTTGATCAAGACGGGTATACGAGGATCAAGCTGCTTGCGCATGGAGGCTGCTGATACTGGCTGAAGCTATGGCAAAGACTTCCTGCCAGGTCCTACCGTTCCGTTCAAGGTATAACAAAATTCACTTTCGCGTTCGCAGAAGGAAAGCGTTTCCCACGCCTATAATCCTATCATTTACAAAGTATCATAGCGCGCAGCTCCTCCAATTCAAGTTCGTGTTGACTCATCAATATCAATCAGAACGGCTTATGCTGCTGATCAGCGTGCTCAATATATTCCTTGCCTACACTCAGCAGCTCTGTCTCCATCCTAATAACAACTTCTAGGTTTGTCCAATCGATTTCAAATGGCCAGGGGATCTATTTACTTTAGGCTATTCCGACAAATGCAATCTAGTCGTGAACACCTCTCTAAGGGTGCAAATACCTTGGGTGTCGTGTTCATTACATTTCAGTACTCGATTTTGGACTAGCCTTACGATATGTCCGCCAGTGGACACTCCCGAATATCCGCAACGTCTGAGTCATTCATCCACAGGCAACTCCCAGACATTTGTGTTCGACGACAGTGGGACATGGAGGAATCAATGACTATAAATCCCTTGTACATGGCGGAGGCCCGGCTGTGAGTCACCGGTCACTCAGAATGAACCCTTTCCGCCAACGTTTTTACATCTGTTCATATTGGTGCCAAAGAATGTTTTCGCGGCAAACCGACGATGGGAGATCATGATTTTTGCTTTGCTCTCCTTACTGTGCTCGCGCGGATTTCTTGCGTACTCTAGGATCAAGGTGACTGCCATCATGGAGAGGGCATGGCTGCCCCAAAGCAGCTTAGCAGTATTTCAACGGTCAACCTCGAGGCATGTCTCCGTTTCGTAACGAAAGCCCTCCCCACAGTTGACGAAATCACGAGTTTTGTCAAGCGTGGAACGAGACGACAAATATTCCGGACTTTGATGAGAGGAGGATTAGTTGAACAATCGGAAATACTTTTGAATACTCAGAGCTTTATATGAATATGCCACACTATCTTGCAATTATTTCTTGACTATTTTTGCTATGGCTCGTACAACGATTTCCCCAGACTCTTCAGTGTCGCAATATTGTGATCCTAAATTACTGCTGAGATGATCCGGAACAGGAAATCCGGCAAGAACAAACGACTCCAATCGACTTACGTGAAAGTGGCACAGCTTATCGTGTAGCATTTCTCCAAATCGCCTCGGAACCTACCTTGCAAATATTGCCGAGAACCCTCAAAGCGAGCACTCCAGCAGCATAATTCGCTCGTCCGACGTACGCTATCATCGCCTTACCACCAATCAACTCTTTCTGTTGCGTACGATCATGTCCTCAGACGCTCTCTTGACCCAGATTTTAGCCCAACTCAACGCACTTCAGATCTCACAGCAGACCCTGCAGGCTAAGGTAAATCGACGCTCTAGGCTATAAATGTGAAGACTGATGCAAATCATAAACCAGTTGGATGCCTTTACCACTCCTGGAAGTCCACCCAGTCATGGGACTCCTATCACTGGCCACCATGATTCACCAACTTCATCAAATTTGTTGCTATCACCTTCCTCTTCCTTGAGCAAAGTACACCTGGCTTCAGTATCGCCGGCCAGTACTCCATCAGACCACAATTTGACCGATAAAGAGCGAGAGAAGGCTCTGTACCCAGGGAGAGTGCTATTGACTAGTAAGTCTTTCTTGATAGATTTTGAGCTGTCAGTAGGGCAGCATGATCTGGCTCCTTCCATGGCCTCCTCACCGCTTTTGCCGTGATCACTTTAACTGTTCGACCTTGTGGCCACTAGCTTTCACACGCTTCTGTTGCTAACTTTAGCTAATTTCGACCTCTAGCTCATCCTGACCAGCATGGAATTAAACCCTACCCACTACAATGGGGTGCACCTGATCCCCTCCGTGAGAGGACCTGTGATCTGTTCACGTTTACCATCCTCAGTCAAGCAACGCAACGCTCTCGGTGCCCATTCTGGTTCATATTCGATTTATCGCGCCCTTGCTATAGCTATGGGAACTCTTAACCCCACCCACAAACCAGATTACTCCATGACCGAGCCGCCTGTGCCTATTCCTCCACAGCCCGCATGGTCAGATCCACACAGGATCGTCTCGTTTGACCCCTGGGGACACCTTGTGCCTCAGATTTTTAGAAAAGAGGTCGATGAACTTGGACTCGATGTTCGTCCCAGTATAGCAGTAACGAAAGGCGCACATTCAAACTCAGTGAAATTGACGAGACTGCGAGGAAAGGCGAGCTCGAGGTGGACGGCAAGATTGTACTGGCCACGCGTCCTCTGAGAAATGTCGATGGAACAGAGAGTGACGCTTATTCTGGTGTAGAGATCACCACTAGCAAAGCGGCCGTTGAGCCTGTATGGTATCTACCTGGGGTTGCGGAACGCTTTGGGATGTAGGTGGCCACTGCTATCTTAATCTGCTAGTTTCTAAATCGCCGTCAGATCCGAGAGCCTGCTTCGCCGTGCTCTTTTCGAAGATACCGGAGGAATGTATCCTGAACTGATCACCCGCCCCGATATTAAGGTCTTCCTCCCTCCCATTGGCAATTTGACAGTCTACATTTGTTTGTGTCAGTTGTTCGTCTAAATATATGCTTTCTGCTAACTGCTTTCCCAGTCGGAAACCCTGCCTTCCTGGCCGATGAGTCCAAGGAACTGACCTTACGTGTACATGACGAATGCATGTTTCTCCATCTGTTCTGTAATCGTATCTGAGTATTTCTAATCCTCAGGTAATGGTTCTGATGTCTTTGGATCCGATATCTGCACCTGCAAACCTTACCTGGTCTTTGCGATTGAAGAGTGTATTCGTTGCGCCCAGAGAGGTGGAGTCGGTCTCGTAGTGTACTTCCGCAAAGAGGGCAGAGCCCTAGGCGAGGTCACAAAGTAATAAATTTCCTTTTTCATACTCCCAGGCTCACAACACCTCCCCAGGTACTTGGTTTATAATCTCCGGAAACGCGGTGGCGACTCTGCCTGATAAGTACTTCAAGTCCACAGAGCTTATTGCTGGCGTAAAGGACATGCGATTCCAGGCACTCATGCCGGATGTGCTACACTGGCTCGGCATCAGGAAGATTGATAACATGGTATCCATGAGTGATATGTACGTCGATCATAAGTGCCATCCATTGATCAATCAATCATAGCTGAAACACACACCTCAGGAAATACAATGCGATTGTCCAATCTGGAATTCCAATTTTGAAACGTTATGATTTACCAGGTGGGTCACTTTCTGAATGACAGCGTGGTGAGCAATTGATTATGACCCTCTCTAGAGCATCTCATCCCACCGGACTCGCGTGTCGAAATTGACGCTAAAATCGCAGCGGGATACTTTACTAGTGGGAAGCCAATCACCGAACAAGACTTGGTCAAGACAGTCGGTAGGACTTGGGAAGAAACGGAGCATTAGAAATAATTCAGGGCTCGTGTATTTTCAGCACACTTCGTGTTCCTTGTACTTTACAATTACAGTTCTTTGTACCACAAGCAGTCGAACTCATGAATCTTTGATTCCATCATTAGCTCGGATGTCCCAGAGCTGTATCGCCTTCTCTGCCGCTGCAAATCTTGCTTCCTCTTGACTAGCCCGTCCTCGTTTCTCTGCGGTGGCCTGCACAGGCTCTCTGCCTTCCACAGTGATGGTGCACGTCACATGACCCCTCTCTTCCTCAAATTCCGAGGTTAACTCCTTTTGTTGGCGTGCAGCCCATATATGCACCCTGGTGAGTGGGTGCAAAACGTCGACGTCGTCCTTCAGGTTGCGCTCTAGTTGTTGTATTATACCTAATTTGCGAAGAACCTGGCGAACGACGTCCATATTTCCACGAGAGTCGAGGTAAACGGCGCCGATAATACTCTCGATCATGTCACTGAAGAATTTGGGTGCTTGAAGGCGAGTGAGGGCTGCCCACGGGAACGTGGGACCATGAAGGAGGGCTTCTTCTATTTCATCTTTCACTTTCCGATAACGAGCGAGTGTAGCTCTTTGCTGGTCAAAAACTATTGGGCTGGAGTGAAGCAGACATTGGTATAAGCATATCTCCTGTGTTTCTTCATCCATGACAATGCCATTGCGGGTGGGGCGTGGTAAGCTCGCGTCTTTCTCCAGCGAACACTTGAAACAAACATAAGTAAGGAAATGCATGTTAACCACGGCAGATTTGCGGATATGCATCTGGCCGGGGGTAAATTGCTTTCCTGGGTAGTGATAGAGATGGTCTGTGATGACCATGTCGAGCACAGAGTCACCTAAAAATTCCATACGCTCATACGATACCGTTCGAAGATCGAACTGGTAGCTCGCATGAGTGATGGCTTCGAGGAGAAGGAGCTTGTGAGTAAACGTGTAACCTAACATGCGTTCGATGTCGGTCATCGGAGTGGGGACATCAGCGGTCTCCACACACGAAAGCGCCTTCTCAATATAAACCTCGAGGGGTTGCCACCCTGCTTTGTGGTCGATGCCGAGGTCAAAGAGTCGGGTGCACTCAATTCCAAGATTAAACCCTCCATGAAGGAAGGCAGCTCCAATGAGGGCTTCTGCCACATCCGCAAGCATCTTTGTGGAAAGGTCCTCGGGGGCTTTGGGTGTTCCTTGAGACGAATCACCAGCGACCACGTCTTCAGTAATTTCATTCACTTTTCCCACAGTAAAGTACTGTGGTTTGAACTTCCGAGGAGTGAAACGATCGCGTACGATCCACTTGTACAGGGATAGCCTGATGGCTTCCTTTGCCAATCTGGAATTAGAGACAGCATGGTCTTTACGCCTGGTGAGGTATCCTTCGTGCCAGAAGGGATATGTAGCGATCAAATGCATCGACACCACAAACTTGAGGACGGCATCTCCGAGGGTCTCCAGTCTTTGATAGTTAACGTGACCTTGGGCTACAGGGGCCGTAATCGCTGTGATCAGACGAGAGAAGGGAATATGATAAAGTGGGGTCCCAGTAAGCAGACTCTCTCGAAGAGATACGGCAGTTGCAGCTATGGAAATGTGGCGAATGATGGAGGGTATCAGAATGGCATGGTCGCATTGCGCTTGAGAAAGAAGAACGACGCGAGATGATTGAGGAGGGAGGAAAGACCTCCTGAGAGGCGCATCACTAATGGACGGCAGAGGTTGTAAAAAATTTCTTCTTTGCGGTAATTCTTCTACGTGAAGCAACGGGTAGGTGATCTCGATTTCAGGCATTCTTGAATACCTAGCCATGAAATCTTGCAACTCTTCTTCGGATAGGGGATCATGCTTCCACCCAAGAAAGCGATAAACCTTGCCATGGGGAAACCCATCGCGAATCCAGGTGATATCAGCTGGGTGCGAGAACGCCTGTCCGAAAGTGGCTGCGTTTGCGAAGAGATCGTCCCCGGAAGACCCTTCCCCTTGCAAGTCCCACAGCCACCTTCGGCGTGCATCCCACACATCTCGGTCAGGGTCTGCCTCAGCAGGTTCAAAAAGATATGCAAAATCGAATTTGTCCCACTGCATGCGGATTCCGTACAGACACCAGAACAGACGACGTGTGGATTCATGAGCAGCTTGAAGCTCACTAGCGGAATGGCGGGCCGCACCCTGTGCCTGCAATTCAACATCGATGCGACCTTTACGGGGATGATAAAGCACAGGTGCCTCCCCAGCTGTGAAAGATGGAAGGTCGGCTCGGGTGAGCATGCGGACAGGAGAGAAGCCCGGTATGACAATACGAGTAGCTGTCCAAGCTGTATCGGTCAATTCATCCTGCCAAGGATTCATTTGGCTAGTGACGGAGGCCATGCTGGATCGCTTCTCGACATCTTTGAGAAGATTCTTGACTTCCTCCTCTAAATCAGGCTCGACCACGCTAGTCAATGGCAGGAGATGATCGTTAAGGAGGTTGGCGCGATAGAGAGCGAGGTACGCCTTGTATGCGACGTGTCGGTATGCAGATTGCTTTGTGGGATATATACGATCAACTGAGAAAATGCGGAGTTCTGCTGGGAGCCGCCTTGGCAAAGTCACCGTGCACCCGAATGGCCCCGGATATGGAGGGGGAACGACACGATTCGCAGGGTCAAAAGAGTGCCAGCCTTCGGGCATATCAGGAGGGTCAATGTCATAAATGGGAAGGTTGACTGAATTTGGAATAACAGCACAGAAATGATTGAGATGAGACACCGCTAGTAGCGGGGTAAGCATAGCCCTATCCATGGATGAGCGGGATTGCATTGTTATACGCATGTTACTCACCCTGTAGACTTCACTTTGAAAACAGGCTCATCTGGATCAGGTACCTCTTCATCACTGGAGACTGTTGGCCTGGAAGCACGATCAGCTAGGTAAAGGGCTGTCATTTGGGCCTCCAGTTTCTCGAATTCCGCTACTCTAGCGTTGTCGATACCTGACGATTCAAACATGAGAACAAACGAGCTCCGCCTCCTGCGAGCACGACCTCTGCTTTGGGCCCAGCTCGCCATGTTGTCAGGGATATCCCACCTGATCACATTTCCACAGGCCTGGATGTCAAGCCCCTCTTCCGCCACAGACGTGGCGACGATGAGGTTCCGGTCTCCAGACCGAAAGCCCTCCAGAATATCTGCCTGAGGTTGGTCTTTCAGAAGTGTACGAGTGATGTCAAGAAAGGAGTTGCGATAGGAGCTTTGAGAGCTACCAAGCAGGCACCCAAGTCTGAAATGAGCACTGCGAGGGTGGTTCCTCAGAACTTCCGATAATGCCAACACTCCGTCACGACGTGTGACGAAGATCAAGCCACTATAAGGCTCGTTCGACGACTCTGACCAATCTTTTTCGTACTCCAATGTCTCCAAGAGGACACGGACTTTGTCCGTAATCCCGGCCTCGATGTCCGTAGGATCGTAAGAGAGAGGGGTCAGCTCAATCTGAGTCAAATGTTTCATCAGGTAAGTCTTCTCCTTGGGTTGCAAAGGCCCAATCAACTCGTCCCAGGGAGTTTGTTTATCTAGTGCTCGGGATACAACGCTTTCGATGTACCAGTCCGCCGCCCATGGACCGATGTCATAACATATAGCTTTGCCTGCGTTCGCGAGATCGTTCATTCCACTGTGCGAGTATGTCTTCTTGCTCTGGATAGCTTTTGACAGCTTCTGATCCATTCGAGTATACTCTGGGCCTCGGGCAGTTTTCGCTAGTTTCTGACGTAGCTGTATAACGAAGGGATCCTCCTCGATGTTCATAGTAGTGATAACGGCCTCCACTGCTGATAAATTTTTAGAAGTATAGCTGCGATCATTGTATTGTGGTGTATCGTAGCGCACGTGTCGGAAAATCGGACGGTGAACATGAGTCAAAAGCTCATCCCGGTTAGCTCGAGGACTACGAATAACGCAGTCGAGGTTGGCTTCCAATTTCCTGGAAAGCATATCAATTATATTCATAGTCTCCAATCCGAGGACCATACCGGAAGGCTAGGGTAGGATTGCCACCAAACATAGGGCTAGCGGTGAGACCCAAGATCATAGGACGTTCGTCCTGCTTAATCGGCACACTGGAGCCGCTGGCTGCGGGGAGGCGGGGAGGGAGGGAGAAGTAAAAATCTCGCATGATACAGCTCATGGGGTGATTTCGATCCGCGTGGTGAGCCTCATCGAATATCAGGAGGCCGATATCTAGCCCCATATGAACGTAGCCGTGGCTGAGCGCGTCAAGGAGTACCTGCGGGGTAGAAACTACAACGCGATTGTTTTCCAGCACTCGTTTCCACAAGGTAATATCAGTCCATTGCTTTGGTTCGAGCGCCCCGTGAATTAGGCCAACAGGGACCTGCATGTTGTCCTTGATCACGCTGTGCTGCTGATTGCAAAGAGCCACTGTAGGCGCCACAAACCATGACACCTAGGGACGTCAGTGCAACACAACCTTTCATAACCTGAACGTACCTTTTGAGAGCCGCGTTCTATTTCATATCTCATCCTTAGGATGGCAATCAAAGTTTTTCCAGAACCCGTATCCTGAGCGATGATTATATTTTCCTTGAGACTGGCGTCCAGCATTTCTTGCTGATAATCACGAGTCTTTGGAATCGAATCGACAGTGACTTCCATATCGTTCTTCTTGGCGGATATTTCTTCCATTTTCTTCTTGACAGATAAGTCACAGGTGGAACACAGACAAGGTGTGAAAGAAGGACAGCGCGCTAAGCTGATTTGTATCAGGTTGCAACAGAGCGCAGCACTTCCTTCGCGCCTTATCGATTATCTTTCGTACGAGCACAAAAGGAAACCTGACCGAGGGAATCCGGTGGATGATCTTCTAGTTTGGTTAATCCACAACGAGCGCTAGGAGCTCCCGGATCCCGTGTTCATAAGGGCAACAGGCCGCGTATGCGGCAAAGTTGCAAATTTTCAAGTGTCACAAGGACCAATGAGCGTGAGAAAGAATTCCGCAACTGTGTGGTCGCCCACCGGCACCCTTGAGCATCTTGGTTATTATGCCATCTCAACCAATTCCAATTCCTCTCTCTCGCTTGAGGTCACCAGCCGCATCAAGATTTCTGACTGAGGAACAATCCCCAAGAGATGTCGAAGACGTGTTCCCTACTGCCCCATTGTTTGACCAGCCTCCAGATCCCATAACTTCACCGTGGAAACGTGCCCTTTTCGACTTGCTCGAATCACCAACATCATCTTCATCGGCCTTCCTCGTTCACCTTGCATCAACTTCTCTCATCGTGTTTTCTGCTATCGTCACAATTTTGGAGACCGTGCCAAGTTTCCATTCTATCTCTCCTCGAGTATGGTTTGGTCTAGAAACAAGTCTCGTACTTCTTTTCACCGTAGAATACTCCGCGCGTTCTGTCGCATGGAGCTCCTCTTGGATCTCATTGGCTAAATGGATGTTCTGTGCGTGTAATATTATAATTTCCGATATATCTTCTCACGTGGATCAGCCTTCTATGGGGTCATTGATGTGCTGGCTATACTACCCTATTACATTGAGATAATGTTGCAGCAAGATACCGTGAGTGATATGTTCGCTTGCCACCTTACCGAGCTGACTTTTAACAGTCTGTCTTGTTCCGCTTCTCCATCCTGCGCATGTTTCGACTATTGCGGGTCTTCAGGCCGTTCCGATACAATAGCACCATACTTCTGTAAGCATATATATATATCTTGGTCTGGGGGCACATGTGATCATCATTTCCATCAAGAACCATCGAGGTCATGTATCTGGCTGTTCGTAGATCACATCACGCATTACTTGCACTTAGTTTTTTTATTGCAATGGTGTTGACTGTGTTCAGCACACTGTTGTGCGTACCCTAACACTACTCAGTTTGGGCCGTTTTCATTGAACACATGACTCAGATACTTCGCAGAGCGTGGTACTTGGGACGACAATCTAGAAACGTTCATTAATTCAGACGGTGACACAACTCAATTCCAAGTACGGACTACCCCTTTGACGTGTTTACCCGTCTATAATTAACACCTATCTCCCCGTAGTCTATACCCGCAGCCGCTTGGTGAGCTTGCGTTTCTCGTCTTGTCATTTATCTTATTAAGGCATAAACAGGTTCGTGCTAGTCAGTAAGTGGTGGTCTGACACACTGCGGTGTCGTGTCCTGCTTGCTCAGTTTGGTTTCATAAATAGCAATCACTACAGTGGGTTATGGAGAGATCACACCTCGCTCTGTTCTCGGGCGCTTGATCACAGTACCTCTTCTTGCTTTTGGCTTGCTTCTTATCGCCCTCCCAAGCTTCGTTCTCGGTAGAGAATTCAGCCTAGTCTGGGAGCAGATGACTGATGACGAGGTCAGCTTGTTTCATTTCCCTGGGCAACTCAGCTAGATGATCTTCTTCTCAGGGCATCACACGAGAACCCGGCCCTGCTGTGACTGCTTTCGGTCACCACCGACTAGAATCTCAACTGTCAGAGCCGCCAAAGGACCTTTCCAATCGGAAGCTGGCTCAAAATCAAACTGAGCTGAGTCAGCAGATATCGGAATTACGTGTAACGGTGGAGACACAGGGCGAAATGATTCGGGAGTTGCTCGGATATCTTCGCGTGGAAGGAACAGGGAAAGGAAAGCGTAGGGAAAATGTTATTGGGAGTGCTATGAGTTAACACAGTGTAGGATTTGTTGACTTGGCTTTTGTTTCAACTCTCAGCTCAAATTAGCGTCTACCTTGGGGTCACCGGGACTTGTGATATCGTCTGCCTCGTGTGTATAAGTTTGTATGCATATCGATGCCATCCTTGGGGCTGCGCACCCCTGTCCTGATTCAAATAATCGATTGCGTTTATCAAGCTTCTTATAATGTCCCTGGGTGTAAGTGAAACCTCGGCCATTAAAGTTGACTGCAGCACTTGCACCACCTCCTAACGCTTACGATGTAATCACCTGTCGTGTATGCCATCCTCTCCAATCTACCAAGCGATTTCTGGTCACTCAACACTGCGAAGCCGAGGTCAGCAGTAATTTTGTAATGAATGATGATTTTATCTGAGTAAGGATCTAGTCCCCAGGTTCATAGTGAGCTACAAGGGAATCTGTCTGGACCGAATTCCCAGACATCACTGCCGCGCTGAAGTCCATCTGCGCAAAGCCAAACAAATGCTCAGATGGCTAGGACATCTACACCGTCCCTGTCCTAAGCGACTCCTACACCAGTACTTTTATCACTGACTACCTCAAAATATTGTCTCCTACCTCGACGAGGCTACATTGAGATTACCTTAAGAAGTCCGTCTTCTCAAGTAACTCAGAGCCCTTGATCCACACCTTTGATTCCACCTATATGGGCCTGTTCCTATGAATTCCATCCTCGTGCGCTGCGCATAAGTATTGAGCACCTGCTAGTGCTAAGTACTTCATGGGGGCTCCGAGACAAGGGATACAATACGGCTTGCGAATGGTACCTGAAGAGTAGGTGGGTCATGGGCGATGCCTTCTCATATGCAGACACCATTATCGCTTATTGGCCGCTGACAGTCAACGAATGTTATAGGAGGATGAATGGGCCAGGATCAGTTCTTGGGATGGGGAGAAATGGGCTCAAGTCCGTGCAGATGTCGAGCAGGTGTGCGAAGTGCCTCAGAATTTCTAGAGACTCGCGCATGTAGGATATATTTCAGGGACATTTGAAATGTCGGATGATAAATTTCTTTGACAGGTATTGCTACTAGACTCGAGCCATCACCGTCACAAAGCGCACAGTTGACACTTGTACAATGCACGGGTGCAGGCACTGTAAAAGAACCTTCCTTATTTTTCATGGGCTGTTGGGAGTTGATCAAGCACTACCACTTGGCGTTCGAGACCTGCACGTGAACTTCCTTCCTGGTGGTTCCACAATGCCTTCTTCCTGATGCAGACTAGTATGATCAATAATATACCAGCGCTATACCGGTGTTCAAACGTTCAGGGACATCGATGTGCGTCAATCAAGTTCCGATGCATTCGGTGCTTATGCATTATGAATGAAGTTCAGCCTTAAAAATGGATTTCAAGGTTGGCCGCAGCACTTCTCAAACCCCACATCTCAGCCCTCTGTAATGCTGTCGCTTGTCCTGTATGACATCCTCTCCGAGCTACCGGGAAATAACTGGTCATCCAACCCCGCAAAGCCAAGGTCAATATTTTGTGTTCTGCTAAGCTTTGGTATCTGACCAAAATCCACTGCGCCCCAGGTTCGTCTTGAGCCACAAGGGTCTTCCATTCGTGACCCTCTGGGTCGAATACTCAGACATCCCCATCGCTATGAAGGCCATCGGTGCAAAGCCAAACAAACGCCGAGATGGCTCGGACGTTTACACCGTCCCTGTCCTCAGCGACCCCAATACTGGCGCACTCATCACCGACTCCCTTGAAATCGCTTCCTACCTCGAAAAGACATATCCCGAGAAACCCGTCTTCCCAAACAACTTCAGAACCCCTGATACGCGCTTTCGACTCCGCCCATTCAAGCCTCCTTCGACCTGCTATGAAAGTCCTTATTCCTACGCTGCACAGAAATATTAAGTCCCGCCAGTGCCAAGTTCTTCATTGAAGCTCGTTCTGTGGACGTCCCTTTGCCCTGGGATGCGAAGCCCGATGAAGACTGGGAGCTCCTAGAGAAGGGGTACAATACTGCGTACGAGTGGTACCAGAAGACTGATGGGAAGTGGATCATGGGCCACACTTTTTCGTATGCAGACATTGTTGTTGCTTGTGAATTGCTGTGGTACAAACGAGTTCTGAAGGAGGATGAGTGGGTCAGGATCAGTTCTTGGAATGGGGGGAAATGGGCCCAGGTCCTTGCAGATGTCGAGAAGGAGTGCAAATTGATTTAGAAGACTGCAAATACTATAGGATTTATTCCAGCAACATTTGAAGTTCTTTTGACAGGTAAAATAAAGCCATCATCGATCGTAGATTCGTAGTCACAATGGGCACACACAACATTAATGCCTGGGTCTACGTTCAGCAGTACTTGGAGCTGGAGTGACCGCTCTAACAAAATCCTTGGAAGGCAGTACGCACTGGCTGTGACTCGGCTGCACTGCGCTGCAACTGCAGAATGCGCAAAAAGGCTTCCACTGTGTGCATACTAAGAAGGAAGCTCGTGAGCTCATTCAACAATCAAGAATTGTTCGGTCCCCTTCACATTCAATATTCAATGATGCGGTCGGGCTCCACTTGGAACGAGACAGGCCTATTCGTATAGTAGTCGCATACTTCTATAACCAGAGCGGTACCGTATTCTGAGTCAACAACAAAACTGGTGACAAATCCATTGAGTCCGAGTCTGTGATGACATATGTTTGGCCGCGATGATCCTACTAAATCTGGTGCCGCCACTGTTGCACCACCTCGCTTCACCCCGAATTCGAGAGCTCAGAGTCATAGGGAGAAACAACGAAAACTGCGGGGAAAATGTGTTCATAGACTGTAGGAACTGGTAACGTCACTCTTAGCTTGATTCAGCTTCAGGCTGCCGCAGGTCCGACCAGGCTTCGGTAGCCTTCAAGTTGGCCTGACATGGCTTATTGTACGAAGACATGGTAAAATTCCAGGCAGTTTTCATCGCGGCGCGATATCGATATACTCACGTTCACGTTCTTCATGAGGACTTTATTATAATCGTGTAAGTATACATCACATCGATGTGCGCTAATCAAACTTGGATGTTTCAGGCTGCGATTAGTACGGATGAACTTGAAGCTCAGCGCGAGTCAGCCTTGTGCACCACAAAAGAGTTTCAACTTTCCGCCGCAGCACTTCACGCCACCTATGGCCCAGTACTCCACGATGTTGCCGCTTGTTCTGTATGATGTGATCTCTGAACTACCAGGCAATAATTTTTCACCCAACCCCGCAAAGTCGAGGTCAGTAGTTCATGTTATGCATGCCACTCGAAGCTTTGGTATCTGACCAGAGTCTATTTACCCCAGGTTCGTCTTGAGCCACAAGGATCTTCCATTCGTGACCCTCTGGGTCGAATACTCAGACATCTCCATCGCGATGAAGGCCATCGGCGCAAAGTCAAAGAAACGCCAAGATGGCTCGGACGTCTGCACCGTCCCTGTCCTCAGCGACCCCAACACTGGCGCACTCATCATGGACTCCCTCGAAATTGCTTTCTACCTCGACAAGACATATCCCGAGAAGCCAATTTTCCCAAATAATTCAGAATCCCTAATTTACGCATTCGACTCTGCTCACATGAACTTGATTCAACCTGCCATGAAGTCCTTATTCATACGCTGCACAGAAATATTGAGTCCCGCCAGTGCCAAGTTCTTCATAGGAGTTCGTTCGATGGACATCCCGTTGCCCTGGGATGTCGAACGTGATGCAGACTGGAAGTTACTAGAGAAGGGGTATAATACTGCGTGCGAATGGTACCAGAAGACTAACGGAAAGTGGATTATGGGCGACACCTTTTCATATGCAGACATCATTGTTGGTTGTTGGTTGCTGGCGTATAAGCGAGTGCTGAAAGAGGATCAGTGGGTTAGGATCAGTTCTTGGAATGGGGGGAAATGGGCCCAAGTCCTTGCAGATGTCGAGAAGGAGTGTAAATTGGCTTAGGAAACTTGCTCGTGTTCATAGCCAGACTCACTAGCAGTTGGCCCAGAAATTGTGTAGTTGGGATTATACTAGACGTGATCGAATACGCGCTGGCTTCCTTTAATTCGAATATGAATTGCGACGCCGAGTGTGATAACAAAATTCAATTCATCCTGAGCGATATCAAGATAATTCTTGAACCTGTAGCCTGAAGATCAACCAAGGATAGTTTTAAACGTAGCTGCCAGCAGCAATAGTGAACTTTTTAGTGAGTGGTAGAAGTCGGGACTTATCCAAATTCTGTCTACTTTGCGCTAAATTTGTCAGACATTGTTTGCAGGATAGGTTTTTGGCCATGGTGAATTGACCTAATGGGCTTGTTGAGGAAGTAGCAAATGGCGAATAGACAACCTCCCAAGGATAACCAGTGGAAGAAGGCCTGCACTGAACCCGTAGGGCTGAGCCACCTGAAATGATAGTCTCGTCATCAACTATTTTGTCTTGCGTGAGAGTGGTGGCCTGGGTGCAATTCACTACTGTATCACCTTCAAGCCTTGTCTGCGCATGACATGATGATGTACACGTTATATAGCAACAAGTGTGCTAGCACACCAAGATCAGCTGCAATTGATTTGACACAAAGCAAAGCTAGTTCAATGCATTTGATGATATAATTGCCGCCGTAATTTGAAGTTGGCAGCAAGCCACGTATAGATCACAGAGACTCCACAACCAGCGCTGAACTTGGGCAACAAGTTCTCGCACCAGGACGATCGTGAGTGTCCACTAGACAAAAAAAAAGATCCGGAATAGTTGGATGCTTCAAAATTGAAAACCTATTTGACTCCACTTCAATTCAGTTGAATTGTATGGCCACTGGCATGAACACAGAGTTAGGTAAAATGTGTAAAGAAATATTATTTATGAAATTCAGACTCACAGGTCGCATGTCCATCTGGTTAAACGTCGGAAGCAGGCCTGCAGATGTTGCATCAATATTCACATCGAAAATGCTGGGGTACATATTTTGGTGTCGAGCTTGAATGACGCTCCTATGGTCGAGATTTACGTCACTGATGTGGTGCACAAAGCCAGGTGCACAAACTGGCCGACACAACGCACAAGTGGCCAATGGTAAAGTCTTGACCTGGGCTTTTGTTAGTGCTGGTAATTTTATTTCCTAGTCAGCTCATACCAGCATGTATTAGTAGGAAACGGGATTGCTTTGCCAGCGAAGATCGAAGATGGGCAGCATACGGATACGCCGAAGACGGGAGTGACCAAATAGTTGCCGCAGCTCGTATGACCGTAAACATTTTCTAGAGCTTTTCTGGGTCCTCGATTGGAAATGAGGATCCTCGCTGCGGGAACATCCCGTTGGCCACAGCTGCACCAATATTATTTATGGTTCTAACTCAGATCAATGTAAAGGAAGCCTCCACGTAAAGGTGAACGAGCAGATTTGAGACTTGGCATCGTGGCGATGAGTTGGCATCTGAACAACAGTTTCTACGGTTGGCAAATGTAAGAGTCAATCAGAATTCGTTGTTCGGGTCACGCACCGTCCGCGTCATGCATTAAGAATTGAGATGGAAAACTTCACACAGCCTATGCAAAGAAAAGTATATAGTACAACTTCCATGGGTTCAACGCTAGACCGGCCAGCCAAGTCAGCTTCAGATTTTCAATGCAACCCATCATACTGTACGACATACCAAGCAAAGCCCCAAATAATATATGGGCCCCAAACCCTGCAAAGACCAGGCCAGTCGCGCAGTCAGAACCGTTTTTGCATGCTGCTAACATGCAGACGATAGGTTTTGCCTAGAATACAAAGGTCTCCCATATACGATCGTCTGGGTAGAGTTCAAGGATATTCCCATGACTATGAAATGCAAAGTTGGCGCTTCAACTACGGAAGGGGGCAGGTACACCCTTCCAGTGATCAAGGATCCCAACACTGGGTTCGTCATCGCCGACTCGCTAGCAATCGCTGAGTACTTGGATAAGACCTATCCAGAGAAGCCGATCATACCACGCGGTGCCAATGTTCTTATGGGGTTATTTGAGCCTGCATATTGCAGTGTTGCCTACGGAAAAGCGGTGAAGCTTATCTTAACGAAGACCCTCGAAGTCATGAACGATTCAAGCAGGGAGTACTTCATTCGGACCCGCTTGGAGCTGCTCGGCAAAACGCGCTGGGAGGATGTTTCAGAAGAGAATGTACAGCAGCAGTGGGAAGACTTCAAGAAGGGTCTTGATGAAATTGATAAATGGTACCAGAAAAGTGGCGGGAAGTGGATTATGGGGGATACCTTCTCGTTTGCGGATATGGTGGTGGCTTGCAGAACAATATGGTGGAACACCATCTTTGATGAAGAACAACTTCGAGAACTCCATTCTTGGAATGGCGGGCGATGGGCGCGTGTCTTGGCAGACGTGAATGCGGAGTGCGGTACAGATCTGTAGGAAAAGGAATGAAGTCGATAGTAGCACTCGTAATTATAAGTAGTATGGTCAAGGTAGTAGTATTATTCAAGACTCGGAAGATCACGCACTTGGGCTCTGCGAAAACTCACGTAATTTCGATTGCAGAACGCGCGCGTCTGCGTTCAAACGTTCACGCCCGATATCGGCCCGCGCTCTCTGCAGTAAATCT
>JABBWB010000058.1:0-184483 GCA_016628085.1 Suillus occidentalis
TGTACCCTGGAGCGAATTTCCCATCGCCGAAGATTTCATCAGCCTTTGCTTGGGCTTCGGCAGGGAACATCTGATCGACTTCACAGGAGTTGATCAAGAGAGGCGCTTGTGATTTTGTGAAGAACGCCTGGAAAGAGAGAGTTCAGAGGGGACAACGCTATGTCGGACAGTATGCGTTACCTCGAGGTCGGCGGGGACCTTTAAGAGCGAAGGGTGGGAGACGACGGCGCACTGGATGATGTTTTCGAATGCAAGGTCAAAAACGTAACGACCTGACAGGCATGGTCAGGTAGAAGAGATAACAGAGTGGAGGAACATACCGCCGAAGCAGTAGCCAGTTGCACCAAACTTGGTGATGCCTTCGGCTTTGAGCGCGGCGATAACCTTATCGAGGGGTGGGCGGGTCTGGTCAGCGCCGTGGTTGGCGAGCCACCCCATGAAATCAAACGAGGGAGACTGTGAATCGGGATCAGAGCGTGGGATACAGAGGAGATCGGGCAACACTGACGTTCATGGCATCAGCAGCAAGACTACCACCGTTTAAGTAGTCGATTGCGACGACCTGTACGATGCCATTAGTCCCGCTTCCGTGCCTACTTAGTACTTGAGATACAAACTTTGAAGCCGTTTTTTGCAAAGTCGTCTGCGAGAAGCTAGTGTGGGACCACGTGGTCAGTCAAAGTGGGAGGAATGATGTACGAATGGCACACCTTTGCATTGTTGAGCTCGATACCGAAAACATCAGGTAGGAAGAGGACGACTTTGTCCTTTGGGTAATCAACAGTAGGTGTAGCGACGTAGCAAGCGACACCGGCGATTGTCTCAAGTTTGCCTAGACCGATGAGAAAGTGGAACGTAGCGAGATGGAAAAGTTCTTACCTAGAGGCTCCCCCTCGTGGCGAACTCCTGTTGGTAATCAGAATCAGCAATCAGGTTGATCACGATCGTCGATTGGATATAAACTGCACCTTGGATGCAGTGCTTGCAGAAACTCATGTTTGAATGTGGTTTGAGGGCTTGAGAGTATTTGGATAATCTCTTGAAATCAACTGCGACTTATATAAGTATCGGATATCCAAAAGCTGCAGCTGACACGGTGAGATGACGCACCTGTTTTATTAATATTATAGACTGACATTTTCTTGGTGGCAACCAATTGCAATCCCCGGCGAGTCAAAGGGGTACGCAACATGAGCGGCATCCTCAGTGAGCTCGCTACTAGTATTCCAGCTGACCCCAGATGCATAAGCTGTAGTAATATCCGCTGATGAGGTTTAGTGTATGGGGTTAGAAAATAAGATTTCCATTCAACTTTGCTGACATAGTGGGAACGCTTTGGGAGTTCTTAGTACAAGGCCATGTGTAAAATCCCTGCGCGACTGTTCCGTGTGTACCAGAAGCAAGTACTAAGAAAAGCCAACGAACGAGTGAATGGCTCGGCTGCAATTATTGATCGGGTTACACAATGAATTTCTTTTTATAGCAGCCCAACACTAACCTCCTCCCTGGTCCGCGCTAGGTCGAACAAAGTTCGTTTAGCTTAGCTTGCGATTCTCGGTTTACCCTGAAAATCAAAGAATAGTCAAAATCTACTTGGGAACGATGCCACCACAGCCAGGAATGTTTCGCCCTGCCATATGCATCAACCCACAAGGCGCGCACAGACATCATTCAGCCAGACAACATGCCCATGTCAATCTCTTATTCGAATATGCAGCCCCCTCAGGGTCCCAATCCTCATTATCACAACAATCATCCAACTGCGGGTCCATCCCGCGTGCAGGGTGCGTCTTTATTTCTTGCCAACTTAAATGTACGTACTCACCTTGCAAACAAAGACGATCCAAAACGAGAGAAGAAGAGAAAGGATATATCAGGCAAAGTAGGAAAAGAGATGCTAGACCGCAGAGACGAGTATGTTCCTCTCAGACCACTTTTCTCATCTCCGCTCAACTTCGTGTTAGAGGACGACACTTCACTGAAAATATCTCTGCACTTCACAGCGCCGCAATGCAGCTCGCTTCTCGTCCAGAAACTCATCCTCTTTATAACCTTCGTTTATATCCCATTTCTCTCGAGCGCTCCGCCCTGCTTGCCCAGCACGGGTTCGAAGAAAAGCATAGCTTGGAATCAATACAGACCGCCTACGAGGAGGAGCGTGAAAGAGTCGAGGAGGAATGGCGCAAGGGCCGTGATCGTATACGAGAAAGGCTTCTCGAAGGTATAGAAGAGCGCAGACGGCGTGCAAGAGAGGAAAAAGAAGGCGAAGGAACAGTAAACGGTACATCACCCTCACTCTCATCTTAATATCCTCTAATTTTTATTCACCACATCAATCAGACGCAACGCTAGATGCTCAGTCTCGGTCCCATATCACCCGGAAACTGCGAAACAAAGTCGGCACTTCTCCTCCGCCAACACCCCTCGCACTTCGAGGAGAAAACCTTTTAAATGGTTCGCTTGGAAGCAACACGCCCATCACAACAGGCCCTTTCACCAACCCCCACTCTCTCTCCGTCGACGAATTACCTTCTCCTTTTCCTTTTCCACTCACAGCCGTCACCCTCACCAATCCGTCCTCGGGTGCTGGTGGCAGTTCCGGCGCCAATGGCTCCAGGCGTCGTACCAAAGGCGCAGGGCTTCACTCGAGCATGGTCGGCGTCGGCGGCCTAGGCAAGAGCATAGCAATGCTAGGCCCCAGCAAAGAAGCAGACATAGAGGCGGATTTGATGGAAATTCGGAGGGGTAGCAAACGGCGTAGAGCAGCGGCCGTGTCTGGCAAGGTCTCGTAGGCGCCCTCGTGTTCTCTTTGATTTTGATTTGATTTTGAAATTGTATCATATCTTATCATCGGAAGTCGGAAGTCGGAGATCCATTTAGCTCCCCGTTTACCCGTAAGCGGGCCCTTTGATCCTTTTTGTGTTTCACCTTGTGCACATGGACGAGTCTGAGATCGCCCCTCCTGCTAAACGCGTGTTTCCGCCATTGTATGCATCAACAGGTGACGCGGCCATCGACAGGCTGGCATTCTTCCACGTACTAGAAAGATTAAAGGTACAGATCTACATCACCCATTGTACGACCCCTGCACTCACACTTTGAGTAGACTCAAAAGCGCACAGGATGGGTCGATAACAAGGAACATACCACTCTCCAAAGATATTGCTGAATCACTCATCTCACCCGATTTTTGCAGATCCCGAATGCAGAGAGGTTCGCCAGGCATACCCTCCCTTAGTATGGCATGGGCTCACTCACTCGCGTTTCTGATAGTATATCAGATCACATGTACCGCATGGCTATACTCGCTATGTGTACGTCTGACAGCACGCTCGATGTTTCTCAGTGCGTTGCTTCTATCGTGGATGGATTTGGAATGGAATGTCTGGTGATGTTTGAAGATGCGTTATGATGGCTGTAGTGCATGATCTTGCTGAAGCGCAAGGTAAATCCGTGACATAGTTTCCTTATGTTGCAAAAATCAATACTGATGGCACGGCAGTGGGCGATATCACGCCTCGAGAAGGTATCTCCAAACAGGACAAACAGCGCTTAGAAGCGGTTGGTTACCACACCATGAACATCCAAGTCGCACTTCTGATGTGAAAGCACCCTGTAGGGAGCGATGCGTAATTTTGTACATGATATGCTCCACGGATCCCCAGCAGCGCTACGCATCGAAGCCCTCTGGAAGGTAAGCCTTCCATCGCCCAACCTGGATGAACTTTAAGGTCATGAAATGCGCAGGAATATGAGGAGGGAGAAACGAATGAAGCAAAGTTCGTCAAAGGTCTGTCTCTGTTATTCCTAGTACTGTGCATTGATTTGTATTTGACGCATCTGTAGACCTCGATAGATTAGAGATGGCGCTGCAAGGTATGTATGTAGCTGCCTCGTGTTATGTCATGTTATATTCATGTGTGCGCGTAGCCCGCGAATACGAAATGGCGCACGCGCTGGATCTCCAGCCGTTTTTCGATTCCAGCTTGCCTCATTTGCGTCATCCGGAGGTCAAGCGGTGGGGTGAGGATTTGACACAGACCCGTTCGCGGCTGCGCTAGATGGAATTGGTCGATATGGTTGTTGAGCGTGTCTTGTTTACTTCTCTGATTCCGTCATTCGCGGAGCGCCTGTGACTGCATTGTGCAATGAATTTCAAGTAATAGAATGACGTTCCTTTGATTGCGTACAATGTCTCGAGACGGAAGTTTGGACAACAGCATTTCTTCCAGCCTGCAGACCCCTGGGGTATTTATGTGATTTCTAATCGACTCGGATATTGCCCGAGCTCTCACCTGACTTCACCAGTGAGCGCTTGTATGATTTCTAATATCAGGCTCAGTCAGTTCCACTCCGTTGTGTATCACCTCAGATGGCCGCGCCCAAGTCTACGAGCAAAGCCTTCAATATCCGTACGTTGACATCGGAATGCCGCAAAAGCTCGAGCAAGACACAGATGTACGCTTGCTTTGTATTGCTTTGATGTCTACTGATATGCAGACTACTCGACACCTGATTTTCATGCAGGTGGTCATTACACTGGGCCCATTGTCTAGTGACGGGGACAGCGTAATGAGTGAACTCATGGCAGTACCTTGGAAGGTATGCAGGCAGCACTACGGGGACGAGCATATGACACGCCTACCTTCAAGTTGTACCAGATCCTTACGTTTCAGGCCAATAGTGAAGTAGTAGAGCTGGCTCCCGAACTGGACTTGACTGGTTAAAACTCTACTACAGGCGATACATGTCGTGTGGTCACTATATACTCAAAGTACTTAAAGTGTCATCTCTAAGTTCATCATAACAAGACTGATGAGAGTTGGAAAGATCGCTGTTAGCACAGTCAAAGAAAAGAAGAACTCGATCTTGACCCCCCAGATCAGCGAAATACTTACGGTATGGTGTTGTCTGTGTCACGTCCCAATTATCAGTTTCAAATGAAACTTCGTTCCTGAAGGAAGGCACAGAAACTATGCTCAAATTTAAGCACAAAAGCGGTTTGCAAGGGACCTCGGGCTCATCATCCATCGTGGCGACGCAAGCCTCATCGCAGAACGGGTATGTGTCTCAACCGATTTCGAGGATAAGTAGCCTATGATGATTGATGTCGCCTCCAATGTGTTTCAGCAGTCTAATTAAGCTGACTCAGACTCGATTTCTATCCTATAGATCCGACGATTTGGTGTTCAAGAGTGAATATGGTGAAACCCGGCTTGCTCTATGTTTAGTTGACCACGATGATACTCGTCTATCCATTGTTGATTTGGGCAAACTCCCGTCCGTCCTTGTGCCACTTCTCAGTACTGCGCTGACGACACCTCATATAGGGAGGATCAAGCATTCACCATCAATGGACAGCTATGTGTACAAGCCTACGCCATGGCAGAACGGACAGGTGCGTTTGTATGTTCTTTTCAACAGGGGATTACCTAAATCTCATCTCCTCGTTGTTCCCAATAGGAAAGCCGATGGAATCGAATATTTGCGCTGTTCCGCTGTTCCCGCGGCCTATAGCTGTGACCGATCTCCCTGAGGTGCGTGTCATTGATGCATTGCTGAGCATGCCTCGCTCACGTCATATGAAGACTGCATTCATACTTTATACCCAGCAAAATAGATTGACTAGGCTTGAGGAGCCCTTCTAACCTCGATAGTTCGTACCGTACAGCGCCGCAATCTCCTGGAGGTTAAATACGTCATCTTCTTCTTCGGCGGTCTCGGGAAGTCCTCCACGACGTCCCTGATTCCTGATGTGAGATTATATGAAAATTAAATTGAAAACATGTGCAGATAGTGTTAAGTAGCGAAAGGAGTGAGAGCAAAGCTTAAGGAGAGAATAGGGGTGTATGGACCGTGTACTCGGCGCAGGGTGGCAGATGGGATGCGGCCGCCAGCGGAATGGCTGTTGAGCCCCAGGCGTAACAGCTACAGGGTGTGGAAGCGTGGATATACCACGCCGTGAGAGAGCGGACCACAGTTCACGCGCACGAATCAGCAGCTGAGGTGCGGTACGCAGGGGGACGATGAGGGCTGCGGGCCCTAGGAAAGCGATGCGTAGTACACCATGGTGCAGGGATGGTGTAGGGAGTTGCATGTGGAGGCACGGCAGGGTAGCCAAGTACTGACAGTTTGGTGCTAACTTAGGGCTGTACTAGGATGGCAAGGAGTTCTAGCTGTGTAGCAATGAAGGATGCGCTAGGGCGCCGCAAGCTGCCAGTGGTTGCGTGTACGTAGTCACCAAGGGTCTCATCGTCAGTAGGTACAACAAGACACGTAGCACTGGCACCGATGAATCATAATAGTCGCACAGCAAGGTAGGCGCTGCATACGCGTGGATGATGTCTCGTTGAAGTTGCCAATAGGGGGACATTCAACGCCTGTTCAAGACTGGAAGTGAAAGAAGCTCTGATAGCAGCCAATCTCATACAAAGTTTCATTACCAACATTACTTCATTGATATTTGAGATTTCTATCCGGCGATTTATGACGACGTCCTGGTGCAAAATTACTGGCCATTACGGTGGGACCAGCGATTGCGAAGATGGTGATGGTGATCCTTCAACTTGACAGAATACCAGATGAGACCTTTAGGTCGCAGACGTTAGCGCTGGATGGACTGATGGTGATGGTGAAGTAGAGATGAGTCTAAAATCTAATTCACTGATGTCGTCAAGAGGTTGAGTTTCTTCAACGTCGATTCTCGAACAAGGAGTTGATCAAGGACCTGGAAAAGAAGATGGCCAACATAATTCAAATTGTGTTATAAATTACATAAGCAAACTACCCAATATAATGTCAAATCATATCGAGCATTTAAGTACCCATCGGTGAAATTTATTGCTACTGCATGCTAATTTATGCGATCAGCATGTCAGAAGTTCTCATAATTGACTGCGGCAAGCATGATAACCACATTTCTATAGCTTAATGATGAGCAACGAGCGAATTGATGGTCTTACGACTTCTCCAAGTCTGGGTTCTTTTGTTCAGCCTCGATCGCCAGGATCTTCTGGGAGGCAGGGCTGCACCCCCGTATTCTCGACCCGTAAAAAAAAAGAACCTGTATAATCGTGGGTAAGTGCATGCAATCAAGTGTTTAAATCACCCACATATGGTATGGGGATCATGATGACCGCTATTAGCGCAAAGACAGTGCCTGCCCATTTGTACGTCAGAAGTTCGTTCATTCGGGTTGTGCAGACCGGGAAGACAGTAGCAAGTATGTTTCCTGCGAGACACATTGGGTACTATTCTCGCTATAGTAATGGGGAAGAACTCACGACACAGGCTCTGACCTGCCAGAGCCGAAGATGCATAAGGCCCGTAGCTAGCTCGCTACTCGTCAATAGGCATGCTGATACACGGACATAGCGCTCACCAATCTGCCAAGTAGATGAATACGACTTGATATATGACAAAAACGGAGGTCATGAAAAGCTGGCGGCTTCGTCAGCGGTGACATAAAAGATCGATAGCGGAAAGATGCTGACCGTCAGCCCGATTAGGGGAACTACCCACGGGATATCTGGCCGCGCGGTCCACGCAAAGATGAGCATCCCTGTGGGAAGGGTTATGGCTGCTACGCAAGCCATGTAAAGACGAGCTTCTTGGCCTTTGCGGTGGACGTATTTTCTAAATCTATGATCAGTCTGGGCTTCCTCTTTAGAGAGTTTATCACCAACTTGTATAGTCTTTCTTGGTAGACATTAGCCAAGTAACCTAGAAGACTTCCGATGCTGAGACATCCACATTTACCCATGCGGCTTACTACGTTGAAAAACTAGCCTTACGATATGGTGGCAAAAATGCTCCCGGTTTCTCCAATACCAAATCCGTAGATGTTTTGGAATTCGCTCGATACTGAGCTGCAGCAACTTTTCCCTCATGATTTCACCGAGTTTTAGGAGACACTCACTCAAGTAGAAAGAAGAGAACTCCCCAAACGAAACCAATCCAGAGCTGGATGTAGAATAAATCGTAAGGCTCATGAGTCAGGTCTGGTGAAAATCGGTGAGGAGCGACGTACACTAAAGCTTTGAACAATGGGCTCGGTGAATAAGAGACCTAGCATTAATTCAGCAAATGGTTTAGTGATGACGAAATCACTTACTTAATGGTCGAGTGCATGAAGTCGCAATCATAGATATAAGACAAGGTTTGTTTTCTTCTGATCTTGCACGGTATCGGCCATCTCCGGTGTCCTTTCGCACTTGACGGGCC
Source organism: Suillus occidentalis (assembly GCA_016628085.1). NCBI lineage: Eukaryota > Fungi > Basidiomycota > Agaricomycetes > Boletales > Suillaceae > Suillus > Suillus occidentalis. The sequence continues at coordinate 8,224 of JABBWB010000058.1, forward strand.
ATACGCACCAGGATGACGGTCGAGCGAGTTTCTCTCATAACCAAAAGAGCGGAGACAGAATACACCCCACCGACACTAAAATATCAGTGAGGATGATGACAACAAGATGGAAGCAGATAACACTGCACATAACATGAATCCATTGTATCCACCGCCATTGCAGGGATGGGTTAGCTTCGATCCATCCCGCAATCATCGGGCCTAAACCAGAAGATGCCACGACCGATAAGGCATAGAGGGACATTGGAAATCCTCGTCTTCAGAACCATAAGCACTCGATTCCCCAGAAAGACAATGAACTTAACTGATGAGACAGCCATATGTCTGCAATAGTCCCAGCCACGAGTGTTGCACCTGTCGAGCCAAAGCACCCTCCAATAGCACGAGCTGCAATGACGGTCTGTACGTTCGGTGCCCTATACAATCCTTATAGAAAAATAGAGACGTTCCAGTGAGACACGAACTCACAAAGCTATTATGACTTCAGTCAGCACAAACATGAAAGACGATACGATGTAAAAATGAAAGCGGCCGAATTCCTCGCTGAAGGACGAAGTAACCAGGGGCGTGAATGCAAACCCTAGAGGGTACACGCCGAATCCCAGAATCGCTTGATATAATGTACAATCGAGGTCTCTGGTCATAGACGAATAACCCATAGTATATGAAGACCCGGCGGCAGCTAGGAAAGCGAGAGATAATAATCATAAAGTAATGCACTTCCACAGACTTGCATATTTACCTACGATGCCCGTAAAAACACAAGCATTTATCGTGATTGCCCACTTCCTCGCAGGAGAGAAGTTGGCTGGATTCCGCCTATCTCCGTCTTTGAAATCAACCTAGTCCTTACCAGTAAGTGCGCTATAAAATGAGAAGTTGTGCAAAGACTAACATAGAAAGACACATCTTCCGCGACAGTCGGCGCATGGGATATGGTTTTCAAAGTCTCTTCGTCCCTTTCCTCGGTTTGAATCAGGGCATTTGTGTATGCTTCCCCATGAGCCAGTGGTACTGGCGCTGCAATAGGCGAATTGACAGATTCTGGGACTCGGTGCTCGCATTTAATCGCCAGTGCGCGAACGGCTGGGTCTCCTTCGTGATGAACCATTGGGAGCCCACTGGACACTTGTGCAAGGAGACGAGACAAAGCAAGCTGGTTAGCATTCAAGATATATTCAATAAGCTTATTTATAGTCAGACTGGACTCTGGAATTCGAAGATGAGTCACATTCAACGAGGCTCCTGTCTCTAAGTTCACGCTTGAGGTTGTCTTCAGCACTGCAGCAAGCACCGTCATTGGTGGAGCTCACTAAAAAGCACCGAGTTTGGATAGGGTTGTAAGGTGTCTAGTGATAGCTAGTTCTAGTCAATGAACAACCAAGTTTGTAGATCCTGGGCTGAACTGTGACCCACCTCAATCCAGCGGGATAATTCGAGCCCGGCGTTGCAGGCCGCTGAGTTTGACGAGCTCGCAGTATTACCCATTTTAAAGGATCGCCTGCTTAATAACCGTCTGAGTCCGACGATGACTTGACTTCGTTGTCCGCGGACACGCATACCACCACACGGCGGGCCCCTGTTGGCTGGAAATCGACGCAATGGCCGCCAACGTCCGCCAGGAGAACACCTGTTCAGCAAAAGTTGCAGTGAGAAAATCGATAACCTTCAGGCCGCGCTGCACCTGTCTATTTGTCTGTTAAGAAGGACAAACGTTTAGCCGATGTGACACAGGCACAAATGCCAGTGGTCAGTCATAAGTGCAATTACTAGTACTAGACTCCGGATTCATAGAATAACTCTTGTCCATCAGTCCTGAATCAAGTTAGTAGAAAGCTGTTCTGGCTCAAAGAATATGGGAACATGGTCAGCACACTCGGATCCTTGCGGCCTTGTTGACGGTAATTAAGATGTGCCAAGCCACGGTCACAGTGGTGACAAGTGGCAGCTGTATTTGTTGAAGTTTGGCACGAGCTTTAGAATTCAACTAACCAAAACAACGCGTCGGTTATGTACAAGAAGCGTGTCACCATCCACATTACCTCAGCAGTGGCGGCTGATAGCCGAGGATGGAGCGGATTCAGACCGAATTGGAAAGGAAGAAAACTGACATTTTCTCAGACAGAACCCATAGAATGCCAAATCGTCCATTCTCTGTTCAGTCAGGCAAGGGTCGAGGCCATGAAGACTTGGGGTCCTCCTTTGCTCCATCCCAACCAGTGCAAGGCAAGGCGACCGGCAGCAAAGTCAAGCCTGCCACGTCGCGTCCTATCATAACCAACCTGAAACAAGACTCTCTTAGTGACAGTGATGACGAGCTGTTATTATCTGAAGGTGCTCAACCGTCGGGCGAGTCGCCTATACACAAACGTGTGGTCGGTCGCGGCAAGGCAGCATTGTGGATGCCTCAGAAAGACAAACTGGCCCCAAACGGTCATCCGTATCACCCACATTACCCTCCGCCAAAAGAATTCCCCAAATTCAAGAAGATAAAAAAGGAATCGCGGGTAGAAGAAAGTGTTTCAGATCTGCCTCCATCATCATCTTTTCCCGACCCAGACATTTCTCAAGAAATATTCAGGCCAATATCTGACGACTTAGCCTCTCAGACCATGCCCTCCCGACCAGCAACCAGGCCAAAGAAAGAGATAGATACAATCTATGCGCGTCCGGGCCCAGGAAAGAACTCTATGCCCAGGAAGACAGCCACTCTATCCTCGGCCACAGGCGACGAATTCTCCAAACGCGCCCCTAAGCCGCAAGCTGTGAAGGCTGGGCGCTCAATATTTCGTGATCAGAGTCCCGAAGCAACTCCGCGTGCTAGCAGGCGGCCTCAGCCATTTCCTTTGAAAGGTCATCCCTCGGTATATGATGGAAGCTCGCGCACTTCTGACACTTCTCCTCCTCGGAAGAGTACTCGAGAGCCCTCAGCAGCAAAAAAGGAGAACGCAAATACACCTTCATGCAAGCCGAAGGAGAAGACAAATGCGCTGTCACGTAAATGCGCCGCTTTCCCCATGAGCCAGCTGAAGGAGAAGACAAGTGCCATACCAAGTAAATCCACTGCACCTTTCCCTATGGACCTTCAGCCAAAGGAGAAGACAAACTCACTGTCACGTAGCCCCACTTCTCCTTTGCTTGTGAACGTTCCGGAAAAGTCAAATCTTCCAACGCCCCCAGAACCTACTGGACCCAGACCCTTTCCATTATCTTTGCACACTCAGAAACCAGACCTCCCTCGCTCAGAGACACTTGGAAATTTCCCTGCGCCTTCCCCATTGGCTTCCCCTGTGCAACCACCCCCGCGGGATAAGGGGAAGAGACGTGCACCGACCCCTCATCAGGACGATGGTGAACTTGCCACAAACGATCATGATACTGTACGGACCAATGCTGCCCCGAGACCCTTCCCCATGGGCTTAAGCGAAACCAAGACTGCACGTCGTAGCCCTCAGTCGCCTTCAGAGAGCATGAGGTCCAAGCGAGCTTCGGATGATAGCGATGGAGAACGCGGGCGAAAAGCCAAGAAGCATAAGGAAGAAAACTCAAGGTGAACTCTCTTCGTGATCGCTGTTCCTCCTGTCTCAATAGTCAAATTTTGACAAGGCTGATCCTGGGAGAGTATGAACACTTGGATGAGGACTCATGTAGGTCTTTCCTCTCATTCAGTATACTTTATTTAACCCTTAAACACCCCCTACGCGTAGTTGAGATAGACAGAGCGCTTGATCCTTCTACAGTTTGCCCGTACTGTGACGAGCCACTGCCGCGCAATCCAACTCCACAACTGAAAAATCTCTTGGCAACTGCGAAGTTGAAGTCATACCCAGACCCGCGTCCTCGGAATTCTCGCGGGCTCAAGGCTCCTCTGGGAATTTATATCTCAGCTTGTCAGCGACATCACTTCGAATCACACTCCTTGCCTGAGGCTATGGAGAAAGGATGGCCGCAAAGTATCGACTTCAGGAAGGTACCCAAGAGGGTGGAAAGGATGAAGGGCGCGCTTGAGGCTATAATCACTGACACTGATATCCACAGTGACAATGAGGATTGTGTACATGGCGACGCCAGGGGTCCCCGAGCACGAAGTGAATTCTGGAGAGAAATCAAGAAGCAGATCAAGAAACAAGGCAGTCGAACAGTTACTAGTGTGAAGGGCCAGTTTGCCAGCTTCGAAATGACTCAGCCTGGATAGTAAGTGCATTTGGTTGTCATAGGTCTGTGCATTAAACGGTGCCTTAGTTATGGTGAACTCGGCTTACTGATTATACATCAAACGCTCTACAATCTCTTCCCCTTTTCATCATTTGAACCTTCTTCGATAGCCCCTCTCACACCTGCGGAGTTCATCCAGCTCGTGCTGATCCCCGAAGCTGCAGTAAGGCTTATCATGCAAGACCTTTGTCTCGATAGGGACGACGCGATTGTGACCCTCCGTGAAAGCTCCCAGTATGGCGTTGCCATGTTCCCCGATACCAGTTCTGGTAAGGGCGCGGCACTCGGTGGTGGTGATGACGACGACGAGGGTGTCGCGGATCGCATTGTTATGGAACGTGCTAAAGCCAGGAGGATGGAGCTCGAGGAAGAGGAGAAGCTTGAGGAGCAAATGTGGAAAGAGGAGCGGGCGAAGCGTAGGTGCACAGCACAGATGGAGAGGAAACAAAAAGCTCGCCAGCGGGCAGAGCAGATGAAGGTCTCGAGGGAGCTTGCAAGGCATTCATCCCGCGAAGTTAGCGAAGCGAATGAGTCGGAAACTCAACGCAGGCCGTCGAGGAACACTGCGAAGGTTGCAACTACGGACTCCGAGACTGATAACATGTCTGTGGATAGTTCAACGAGCCAAGTTAGCGAAGCGAATGAGTCGGGAACTCAACGCAGGCCGTTGAGGAACACTGCGAAGGTTGCAACTACGGACTCCGAGACTGACAACATGTCTGTGGATAGTTCAACGAGCCGGCGATCTACGCGCTCTAGGGCAGGCGTTAGGATGATGTACCGCACCGCTTCTGCCAAGTCTGATTCTTCAAACATTCAAATTTCTGACGACAGCACCGTGAAGATTGTGGACAAAAATGAACAACCGCGAGTCAGACGTTCAACCAGGCATGCAGTTCCTTGTGCCAATGGCATTGGCCAACATTCTGATGCTGTTTTGTCGTCAAAAACGAAAACTCGTGCCAGGCGGTCAAAGAACCTTAAACGCGACGATCTTGACACAAACGTGGATGTCGGCAATATTCCTTTGAAACCTGTTCCCGAGATCGACGAAGAATCCACTCCGCGGCCATCTATGTCGACAACTGTATCACGCCTGCATCCTACTCTAGGGCTATCTGGAATTAAATTTCCTCTCCAATTTTCTAGATCAAGATCGACAACAAGGTACTTCCCATTTGCTTTTTCCTTCACCCATTCTCGTTCTAAAAATTCGTCGTCTTTCTTTTGCAGTGCTATGTCGGACGGGTGGCATAACAATCTCGTACCTGACGCTTCTGAAGCTGAAGAATCGGATGAGTCACAAGCAAAACAACCGTTCTGGGCTTCACCTCATTGGCTGCTCAGTGAATCGTCGTCGTCGTCGCCATAACGGCAGTATATATTACACTAACTATTCCTTGCAAAGCTACACAGCATTAATTTTCATTGACGAGTTCAATGTCTCTGTGTGCATTGCAATCACTGATTGGACCCGCTTTCATGTAATTACTTGCTACTGGGCTTTCACAATCACTAGCATGTACAAGTTACCTACATAATTGTCTAAAAATTCATCGATGCATCCATAGTGACATTAATGATACAGAAACGTTGCACAGCCACTTTCACTTCTTGGTACTAGTACTAGCGTGTCACTCCAAGCAGAGAGATGCAGAGTCTCCCTGTCGAGCTTCAGCTTCAAATTGCCAGCTTCTTGGATGTGAAGACAATCCTTTCTCTGCGCAAGGCACCCCCTTTTCTTTGTGGGTACAGGCGTGAGCTAAACCAAGCATTACAGACGTGCACATCCTTGTTTCAATTCACCTATGACCGCAGCTTATGGCTCTGTTTGATTTCTCGGATATCCCATGTGTTCCCGCGGCCGCTTTCAGAGTCGGAAACTGCGTTACTGTCGACTTTGCAGTTGGAATGCCTGATCAAAACTGCAATCCACGTTGAACAGGTGTGGCTGCTGCCGAGAAAGGACTCTTTTCTCATCAAGGAACGATGTGATTCAGATGACGTCGATATTTCAATCCCTGGTTCCCCTCGTGTCCGATGTCTAGCTTTCGTCTCCGACCATTATTTGCTGTCCTTAGGCTCTGAGGGAAAAATCAACCTGTGGAAAATCAATGATATTTTCGCACCTTTCGCTGCAGAGGTTCTCGCCACCCATGCTTCTTCAACATGGTATCCTTGCGCCTATCATGTGAACACAGCTGGCTCCGTACTTGCCATCGCATTAACGCATGTTGAGTTGTCAGTCACCAATTCTCAATTCGTCGCTAGCTTCAATGAATGCTATTTTCTAGTGTTGCTGCCAGAGTTTTAACCATCTCTCTCGATACTGGAATTTCGTCGGAATCAGGTCCTCCGCTTCTAGTCACTCGAGGAGAGTTCCCAATATTTCTACCTCAAGTCATCAAAGCGATCGATGCCGACTTAGAACTCGTTTTGATTTCTGATGGGGCGTCATCCTTCGAAGTTGTGAACTGGAGAACAAAAGCTCAAGCCACGGTAGCCCTTATTGCTAGTGATCCCGGAGATTCAGTGAGTTTGGTCGCATGGAATGACCCATTCAGTTGAAAATTGTATTTCCTTTGTAGTGGAATGGTATTACCGCCATGCGGATTTGTGGGCCGTATGTCCTAGTTGTTCGAATGCACGCCGTCGAGGCATATCCTCTCCCCTCGCACTTATCTTCTGGTGTTGGAGAGCGTGCTGATATTCTACCCCAACTCACATTCGGATTTTCGCACACAATGGCCTATCGCCGCGTATCTCTCACGAAAACTATGTGTGTCGAAGATGATGAATCCGAGATTTATGGGCTATCTGCGCTTGCAAACGAGCTATCTCATGGAATATTCCTTTTCTATGTGGAGTTGACAGTGCGTCCCTTGCCATCATTGTCGGTGTCGCCCGTGGGAGTCCGACCCATGGCAATTGCGGCGCCACAAACTATTGTGGTGCCTCTGCCTGAAGAGTTATCGCTACCACTGCCGCCTCTAGTCCCATTTGGATTTGTACAGGACACGAGGACTTTTGTATCAGCTTGGGCATTGGGAGACTACGGAAGACGCGGAATCTGGGTAGCAGGGTCGCGGACCAACATGATCCGTACCGTTGTAGCATTCACAAATCCTCGAGATGTTAGCAATACATCAAGTGAAGCACTAGTCTGGACTAATAATTCACTACAGGCAAACGTCGTCTCGAATGGGCCAAGGCTGATCAACGGCCAAGTGGTTCATGACATACCATTACAAGGTTGGTCTTGATGATACTTATCTGCACAGCCAAGAACTCATATTGAGCCGAAAGATGACATCGCAGTATGCGCTGTCTCAGACACTACGGGGAGAATAGCGCTTGGATCTTGGGCAGGGTCAATAACCATATTGTGAAATTCTTACTCTTATTCTCCAGGATCAATATGCACATGCGTAGACATGTCGCTCATTTATTTGATGTTCGTTTAGATTCTTCCTATGCATGGGAGCCTATAAGGAGGATGTTGGGATACAGAGAGCAGATGGAGATAATATTAATTGATGGAGAGCTACGAATTGCTTGTCACGCGTCTGCAGTCAGCTCGTTTGACTATATAAGGGAAGAAGGCTTACCGTGGTCAAGTCGCATAATAGCAAATTTAGAGCATGTTCGAGCTCTTCTTCGTATTAGTCAGCAACTCCCAACCGTCAATGGTATTCTTGGTCAGAACCTCACGCGTCAGATGTAGCTAAATATGCTACAGTCATGCACGAGTGTTGTCAGATATGCAAGGCATAATCTGAATCACAACCTACTCCGAAGCTATAGCTCTTCCTCGTCTGCACCAACCAGACCAGTCAAGCAGTCTCTGCGTAAGCTTCTCCGAGAGGACAGCCCAACCTGTGGCGGTAGTCACGTCAACTCTACCAGACCATGAAACTGCACCATGGAGTGATTCGTCTGCACAAAACCAGAAAATCCTTCATGGCGCCACATTGTCGTCTTTCACGTCCATCGCGCTTGATCCGCATCCGCTCGTCGCATTCTCTCTCCGCGTCCCATCACGGATGGCTCTGGCCCTGAATGCCCACGCAGCAAAGCCCCAGATGCAAATGTCGTCTCATATGGTTGTCAATATTCTTTCTGCTGCGCAACCCCATATTGCACGATTGTTCTCAAATCCAGACCTCCACCCTTTTCCTTTCGAGGAATCGGAGGTGCAGTGGACACAATCTGCAGATGGTCTCCCGATTCTTAAAGGTGCTCTAGGCGCGCTTTCCTGCACTGTGGTTGGCCGTTCGTTGCCTTTGAGTGATATGCGATGGTTGTATTCGAGCATGGAGCAGGGGGAAGCGGAGGTACAGCAAGTGGAAGGTGGTAGTGGGTTAGCTTCAGAGCTATTCATTGCACGCGTTTTATGTGTGGAGGACGTCCAAGAGCCGGAGGATCAACTAGAGAATGTCAAATTACGGACGTTGCCTTTACTCTACCACAAAAGATCCTATACCACTGTGGGCAAGATACCAAACCCATGATCTTGAATCCAAGCTGTTCGACAATAATCAATTAATTCTTTGATATCATCTTGTCGACACCCACTCGTAACTCTGGATACAATCAGGTCCTCCATCAGACCAATTGACACCCATGATATCACATAGATTTCTAGAAGTCTATGGCTACTTAGCCAGCGGCATCCCCAACTTTATATGAGGGACGAGCAACAACAGATATACGCTCTAATTGTAATCACGCATTCTGGGGTGCAATATTCTCCTTGCCCAGCCACCGTCAGGCCCAAATCCGATTGCTACTAGAACAAAAAAAATTTCACTGATCCCAGCCCAGCGGGTCAACCATGATGGGCGGTGCAATAAGAACCGCAAAGAGATTGTATAGGATGCACTATGTGTGTGTGATCAGTATGCATGCATCCCCATCGGCGTCACATTCTTGAACATCGCCAGAACGCCACGACGGAGATCTGAGTTCTTGACCACTGGGTGTGACAGTGAAGAGTAAGTCTCGATGACTGAAGTTCCAAAAAAAGAGGGTGAGAGCAAGGATTTCCGGACAGAAGCACTGATCCCCTTGCCTGGGAGCGAGGCAACATCAGTACAGTTCCGCGGTGTTGTCCCGTAGCAGACAGGCGAGCGATATGAACAACTTGAGAAACCGAGTGTCTGTTGTCCTACACTGGAGATGCCAGTGTATTTGCAACGCGTCAGCCGAATGAAAGGGTACGCACGTCAGGCCTTTACCGCGCGGTTTCCAGTCGCATATCTGAAGCATTTCCTAGGTCTGATGGTCCCACTTGCGCCAGTCGCTGAGGTAACTAGAGGCTATTCAGATTTGCGATTGGTTGAGAGCTGCAAGCCACGAGAGCAAGGAACGGGGCGGACGACGAAGCAGCAGGAGCGCTCAGAACAAATGTCGCTTGGAGGCTCTGCGCAAGCACGACGGATGATGGTGCAAGCTCTAAGGTAAGCAATCGCAGCGCGGGCAGAATATGACGATGATGGATGCCGATGAGAAACCAGTGGGACGTGTTCTGAGTGGCTCAAACGGTCCGAAAGTCTGTCGGTGGGCATTACAATTTGGGTAGATCATAGTATCAGGAAGCGCAGGCACGAGTTGATCAACACACCAGTACTAGTAGCCCTGCAACATTGATATCAGCGAGCGTGTTGCGCGTATCGCATGCAAGCAGAATCTGCTGAGCCATCTTGTAAATACTACGAGTAAGCACGTTCACTGGCACCACATGTCACTGTACAGTCTAGACCCATAAGCGCGATCGGCAACTGCCGTACCTTCTCCGAGTCCGAGTCGTGGTTCGGGCTCTTCCTCTTGCTTCCTCCGGAATGGGTGGACTCCGTGTCTTGTTACAACTTACCAGTGTGCTCCAGGTATTTGTCTCTTATATGATCTTTGCTGATTTCAAGTATCAGGCTCGAGTCTGTCCCCCATTACCATGGCAGGCGTTCTGTATCCTTCATTTACTACGGTACAGTCACGGTGTACACATCAATTCTACCACTGTGTTACGCCACTCGGACCAACCGTACGAGTTGTAGCCGTCCATAACGTTCAAAACCGATTTTTCTCTATCATTTGCTTGTTTCATATGCTACACTCGCCCGAGCTCAAATTTGACACGGCGACGAAAAGAAGGCGGCGCCCTCAGTCCTTGGTGGTATAAAACAGGTAAATCGACGCGTAGTTGTGATGCAGTGTTGCAGTTCGCAATCTCCACCAGGATCACCACCAACTTCAGTATCGCCCTCAATATCGGTATTCTGTCAATTCTGTTTCTTGCCACATTTTCTAATTCTTATGTAGCATAGGCGCATTTTTCTTGGAATTTCCTTCCAATTCTAGGGTTCTTGATTTTCCTCTTCGCTACAGGGATGTCACCTGTGTGCAGCATCATCGGTTTTGCGGGTTTCACCTTGTAAACACCATCGTCATCCAATGTGTGTTTTCATCGGTTTTTTTTACCGTGCGGAAAGTATCATAATATGGCGACCGTCCTCATGACACTTGCGCTCATACAAAGAACTGGTCGACAGTGGCGTTGAGCTTGCACCATGCCTACTCAGACTGCCCGTGGAATTGTTCACACAATTGTCGTCGCTTGTACTCAAAATCCATCCAGCATACTCTTCATCACCACATCAAGTTATTGAAGGCAGTTACACAAACTGACCTGGGGACTCTTGTGTTCTAATTCATCCTATTTTAGTGATGCTATTTACAGTACCAATTTGTCCAGCTTCAGTTGGGATATGTGACTAAAGCCAGCATGTGCAGGTCATTTTTCGCCATCATCGTTTGGAAGGTCACGGCGCCTTCTCCATTCTATGCTGATCCGGCTGTGTTGATAATGGTCAGTTTCACCATCTTTGGCAGCACGGTCCTTCTCAATCAATCGGTATCTTTCATCTTGCGTCTTATTTTTGCGCTCTAGCAAGCAAGTCTGAAAATCCTACTTGAAGCTGCTCTTACGAACTGGCAGGTTAATCAAAGGGGATATATTAGGTTTTAATTTATACTCACGCAGGTGCCTGAGGGTACTTTCTATACATGGTCTGCATCTGGCTGCTCTTTCAGTCGTATGTGGCAATATAACTAACAGCAGCGTCCAGCTGAATGGCATACCATTCGTATTAGCATCATTCTAGGTTCTACCGGCCCATACAGAGAAGAAACTCTGGATGATGCAGGCTTCCTCCGGATCACTGGCAAGAACTAGGCTGGTGGGATTATTTCATGTCCCGATGGGTCACTCCTTGTGATTTCTCCTCTGCCGCTGCTTTTTTACAAGTTGCACATTCTTGATACTGCAATTCATCGTGATTTCAGGCATCTGAGATTGAGTCTATGCCATGCATGTACATTGCTTTTGCTCATCATTCCGCTGACCTGTGGTGCATGAGTCTTCAGCTATGACATTCTTTATTCGATGACCAGCTAAGACTTAAGGTGCTAAGTGCAAATTTGTGATGAACCCAAGGAAGTTTCCGATGGCATGTTCTTTAGCATCTCTGACCGCATCTAACTAAATATCTCGGCTCCGAAATCGAGTGTGTTATTCGTGCTCGTGTGCTTTATTCGGCTGACGTGATGATTCAGACAACCTTTCTTCCAGATACTCGCGATCGCTCCTTTACAAACCCCTGCGGATATATTAGAGGCACAGACAGATGGCGGCCGTATAAAATATACCAAAAAGAGCAACATATCTAATGCGACCATTCTTGCGACTCGAACTGTAGAATTCCGACCTCTTCAATCACGACTAGTCACAGGTAGGACTGTTTCAGCGGGGACCAGGCTTGAACACGCTCGTTACCGCATATACAACATAATTGTGTAGCCCCCATGCCAAACCCCCGCGAGTGCCCCACTGGTTGAGCACATAATATTCATTCCCAGAGACCAGTCACGATCTACCCCATCAAGTAAAAGTTGCAGCCGGATAGTATCGTTCAGAATTTACGCATTATGTGTCCGGAAGGTGCAGACGAAATCAGGGCATGACGTAGCAAGTACTAGTGGATATGATTCTGCACTGACAGAGGCTTTATATAATATACGCACTGGGCGATGAGTAAATTTCCGTCGGCGACATATTCGCCACGGTCACGGTAGCACGCCACGACCGAGTAATTCCATTGAGGTAACTGCAATTGTCAAGCTGGGAGCTCGTGGGCTTACAATCCGTCAGGAGCTTAAAATTCACTTTGCGGCGCTATACTTTTCAGTTTGTCATGCACCCTTGAGTACTTGAGTCTTGACGCTGGCACGAGCGCTAGCATAGAATAAACTCTAAGCAGCCGTTATGTAACCATGAGAATGCTTCGCGGAGATTAAAATATTTGCGGCAGCAAATGAAGCGGCCAACCGTTAGTTGCCCCAGATCTAGTCAGTACTACTATGAGCAGGATGTTACCCTCAAGGCTTCTTCGTAACATCAACCCTTTCCTTATGCCCTATAATACCCAAGCTATACCACTGTGCGCTAAATTGGCATCGAGAAGAGTTTCCCAAACGCCTTGCCTTTCCTTTGGGACTTTCCGGTCAAATTCGTCCTCGCACCAGCCTTTGGCAAAATCTTCGGTTTCGCATTCTTCTGCATCCTCGGAGCAGATTAAGGGCGATTCTCCGATCCAGGAGGCTCGCTTAGGCATCGTTTTTACTTGTACAGCGGAAGCGTGCTCTCATCGTTCTTCGCACACCTTTACGAAGCGTGCATACGAACGTGGTATTGTCATCGTCCAATGTCCAGGATGCAAAAATAGGTTCGGGTTCATCGATCTCGTCGATTCTAAATCTCACAAACCATATTTTCCCCTGCTAGGCATCTCATCGCGGATAATCTCGGTTGGTTCAAGGATAGCACGGAGGATGGAAAACTCAGAAATATTGAAGATATTCTCAATGCTCGTGGCGAAAGCGTCCAAAGAGGCTCTTTGGATGCAAATGGTGTAGTAGAATTTGCTGGTTTTGAAGCCGGTGAACAGTAGATGCGAGCTTTCCGAGTTGGTGTGTCTGCTCCCAAAGCCACTGCAACTCTAGCTGACAGTCTGAGTATCCTCCCCTCTTCTGAGAACGAAAATCATTCCTGCTACATAATACCATACCTGGCGTGATCCTCGTCCTTCTATATTTAATGATTGGTTAGCCGCCTTCGACCCATCACCCATGACTTTACTACGCGGCGGTTTATGACTCAAGAGAACGGCAAATTGCCGGGATTCTGTGACAACTGTATTGCACTTCTGTGAAATTTGTCTTCACGGCAATGTTCTCACCATCCATACGTCACAATCCAATCCAATATTGACGCCCGTCGACTCGTAAATTATCAAATTTGCGTGCTAGCGCTTGTGAGTAATTGTGCCACGGCTATACAGTCCTCCAGGAGCCGGATTGGTGTGAAGGATGCACTCCGAAACCGAACAGACGAGCACAACAAGCATCCGGATGCAAACAACCCTACGATCTCAATAGACTTGCCGAACACGTAACGTGCGCCCCACCCGCCACAACCACTTTCGAGTATGACAATTCCGCTGCCAAGATAATGGGTTCATTTTTCTTCAAAAGCCAAAGCCCTCAACGGTTGTCGGACGGGGAGCAACAAGAGCCCACTCCGCATGGCCAGCGCGGTACACTCTTCTCCAATTTCAGTTATGGGCACGGACAATGCCCCTGAAAGAATGACCTCCATGCGGCCCAGCGGTCTCCCCATCACTCTGCTCGACGTGCCCATCAGCCCGATGAAGACTCTGTCCTTTGAGACCCTTCCTGATGCCCACAAGTCTGCCTCAACCATAGTCTCCCCTACAGACTCGGTTTTTACTGCGTCGACCATAGTCTCTCCCACATCAGATTTGTTCTATGTCAGTATTGCTACTCGCATTCGTTCACTACACCGCTGCATTAACATCAATTCTCCTAGGTGGATTTCCAACTTAAAGACCCGAGGAATCCAATCAACTACTCATGGTTGCGAAAATGGTGTATCACCCTAGTCGTTTGTGCATTCAATGGGATCACTTGTGAGGCTTGTCAATCCCTACACAATGTTACTGGCTTATCGACATCCTAAGCACCTGCGACTCCGTCATTCGCCATGAGTATGAGTTCTATGATACAGGATCTAAACTGCACGCGCTTTCAAACAACCGTTGCATACTGTCTGTATTCTCTAGGGTTTGGTATTGTTCCTCTGTTCACGTCCGCACTGAGCGAGGTACGTAATGATGGCAAGTTCGACGATTGATTCTTATGGCATTCTGCAGGAAGTTGGGAGGAGGCCGATTTACTTGGCGTCGGCGTTTCTTGGGGCTATGTGCAATGTGCTTGCTGCTCTGTGCGTACCCGCAGCTCTGGCTTCTCCTGGAGTGGACTGACAATCAACGAACCACAGCTCCAAAAATATTCAAACCATTATGGTCGCACGTGTCTTGGGCGGTGCTTTTGCTTCGACAGGTGCGATACTGGTGGGTGGAACGATTGCGGATATATGGGAGCCTGAGGAGTACGTGGTAATTTTTTGTAGCCTTACACTCACTTTATGCTCCATATTCTAGGCGCGGTCTGCCAATGGCTGTTTTCTCCATGGTGAGCATGGTTACCACCGGTCTGGGGTCCATTATCTCTGCGTGGCTGGAGCTCGACCCTCATCTTCAATGGAGATGGATACAAAGGATTCAAGCGATGTGCGTATCTCATTTGCTGAATTTTAATACATTCAAATGACAATCAACGCAGCGTTCAAGGGGCCTACTTCCTTCTCAGCCTACTTATAATGGAGGAGACTCGATCACAAATTATCCTCCGACGCATCGCCAAGAAACTCTGCAAGGACTCTGGAGACGATCGGTACCGCGCCCGGGGAGATGAGACACGGCCGAAATTGGGCGCCATGATTAAAATGTCGTGTACTCGGCCAATCAGTACGTCATTTTATGATTGTTATGCAAACTTGTGGTGCTGATGCTGCTTAGTGTTTGTCCTCACTGAACCCATCGTGACTAGTATATGCGTCGGTAGCCTTTCCCGTCGTGTGTCGTTAATTCTGACGTTTTTTCCACAGATTTGGGTCTTCTTCATGTCTGGTGTGCTCTATGTCCAGATTGGGTACGCAAATATGTTATTTACATGACACCAGTGAGGAGTTGCCGCTAAGTAATGCGAGTAGATCCGTGTCCTGGGGTTTTCAAGCATATATATCACTTCAACGTCGGGCAGAGTGGATTGGTGTTCATTACCGTCATGTGAGTGTCCTGATGTTGTGGGTTTGACCCTTTCATGCAGTTCTTCCTCGCAGTGTGGGAAGTATCCTGGGACTCTTTGCCAATTTCTATCAAGACATGCTGTACCGGTAAGTCGATTGCGGCAATGACATTATGCACCTCACCCAACCAATCTTTGTAGGAAGTACGTGTCTCAGAAGGGCCCCGAAGCAAGGTTGTATATCGCTTGTTTGGTTGCACTCTTGCTGCCTACTTCGATATTCATCTATGCATGGACAGCAGACCCTCGCATCTTCTGGATGTGGCCTGTTGTCGGTTTATCGGTATGTTTATCGTTCTGTTCATGTGAGGATCAGGAAACGCTCATCAGACACTTTAACCAGATCTTCATGTTTTGCTCGTTTGTTTCATATCAGGTAGTTTTCATTTATTTGGCAGACTGGTAAGTACCTGGTATCCTCTCCCTTATAATTTGCATTCAATATTATTTGCTCATGCAGTTATGGTCCAATGGCGTCTTCTGCTTTGGCTGGTCAGGGGTTAGCTCGTACGTTGTCACTCATGTTTTATATGCACATGCTGAGTAACCACAGGTAACCTGGGTAGTTTTGGGTTCCCTCTCTTCTCTCACATAATGTTCAAGAAGCTCACGTACAAATGGGCCAACGCTATCTTCGGCGGCATCGCTCTCATCCTAATTCCAGTCCCTTTCGTGAGTTGTTGATATGTTGATATGTTTACTTTGTTTCTAACCCACCGCGGAAGGCTCTTTTCTTGTACGGCCCCTCACTTCGAAAACGCAGCACGATGTGCAGCCAACTAATGCAGGCTGAGGAAAAACCAACGACCGAGAGCCGGGATGGGGAGCCCTGACCACCTTTCCGGAGCATTTCGAACAGCTTGAATTTTCTACATCCCAGTTGGACTCGTTACTCATCTCTGGTCACGGATGCTCTGGTTGATTTGTGTATGAGTTTCCGAATCATAGTCTATATCACGTTCCTTACTCTGGTCTCAATTTCAAATACAAACAGTCTTTCGTTCCTCCCTTTTTAGACTCGATTCACATAAAATATTAATATCTCAACATATACCTACTTGTAGTCTCCGCAACAGACGAGGATTATCCTCATACATACATTCATTTTTTCATTGTCACGAATACCTTCACATATAGCATATATCAATCAACGATTGCACAATAGATCTTGGCCACTGCTTGGCGCGTTTTCATTGGCCTGCCTTCATCGATCATCCCTTGTCGTTTTTTATTTTCTGCACAACTGCATACACCAAAATTTTTGAAGGAGAATGTATGAGATCATCAGTGTTTAGTGCCGCTGTACACACTGTCATACTGGCAAGAGCTAATTAATCGAAATTCTACATCATGAAATTTGTGGCACGTGCCAGTTTCTCTTGTCTCCGCACCAAGCCCAGCA
Organism: Suillus occidentalis; assembly: GCA_016628085.1. NCBI lineage: Eukaryota > Fungi > Basidiomycota > Agaricomycetes > Boletales > Suillaceae > Suillus > Suillus occidentalis. The sequence continues at coordinate 25,124 of JABBWB010000058.1, forward strand.
GGCTCCAAGCTGTCTGCTGCCTTCTTATTTTCTTCTTCTAGTGTTCTGTGTACCCGGTCCTTGTTCAGCTGGCCAGCATAACTTCATATTGATTCGAAGAAGTTTTTCTCGACCTTGTGTGTCTCTCAATTTTGATGTTTTGCCTGATTTCCGAATTCTAGGCTGTGCCATCTTTGGCTACTTAGTAACTCGGTGGGCTTTAAGAACTTACTACTTGATGATCATAGAACGAGATTTTAGCGGTATTTTCCTACAGAGACTGGTCGTTTAACATCCAACCATCGTGGGCATCTTGATTAAGGGCATTGGGATCATTAGTAACGGACGCGCGCAGGTATGCCTACTAGTAATCATCATAATTGCTATGCAGATTGGTCTCGTGAAAGTTAGGTTGCAGGCACCGTTTACTTGAATTTCGACGCTCTCGGTGATCATCATGACGAATTGAAGTGATAAACTACAGTGGAAGTATGTATACTAAGGAACAGTCAATGTACGTGATTCTACTCAACTTGAAGCCGTATATTGTACAAACTGAATCGATAAGGAGACATTTACTTAAAGCCAACTACTGTGCGTGAAGAGGTCGTTTCATGTGGTGTACTGACGATCCAGCGTCAGTTATTATCGACATTCCGCGTGCGGAAGTAGTCCTGCGAGAAGGACAACTTATAATGTTGCCTTTCTGGCCACTGTGTGGATAGGCCGGTTCGCCGAGGGCTGGAGCGCCCTGTGCATCGTCTCGCGCTAAGGGCACTGCGATTCTGACCTTCCTACGAGTCGTATCCCGATCCTGAATGCCCTCTAGTCCGGCGAGAGACTGGTGACGAGACCGAGCAACAGTATTGTTCAAGGTGTCTTTGGACTTGGAGATCGTGATTTCCACGGATGGGCGACCACCATCCAGCTCGACAGCAGATATGGCTGCATCGTAAACCCATACACCCCCGGCAAGTGGTTCACTGATTGATTTGCGCCTCCCAATGCAGCGTTTCTTCAACACTCGGCTGAAGTCATTCGCACGTACTGGCGATGCTGGAGCTCGTTCTCGGGCAAGCGCTTTCCCCTTAGGCTTCGGGTTTATCACAGATTGACTTCTGGACCGCGCAATATTCCTCCCTAAAACTTGTTCCTTCCCTGTACCCTCTCTCATCACCTCTTGCCTTCTCTCCGCTAGTGGTTTGAATTGTTCCTTTGATGCTTCCACAGCACTCTTCACCTTCTCGGCCCATTCGTCGACGTTGTATAATTTGTGGAGCATAAGCTTGAATGTAAACGGGTGATGTTCTTCAAGGGGAAATGTAGGGCTCCCAACATCCTCTGCAATGTCGATGGAATTCTGCATCGTGGGTGCAACACAGACAGTGTTACGGCGGGGCCGCCCTGTGGGCTTGCGGAGGCGCTCTTGGTCGCGTTGAGCGCGTGACGAAAGAACAGTATATAGATTCTTCAGGACTGGTGCGAATTCGGCAGGAACTGATTGGATGTCGTCCATCGAGATTGCTGGTTCCATGGACCCCCTAGCGCGCCGTGTCGCAATACGGTCAAACAATTCGAAAAGTCGAGCAAATTCGGCTGTCTTGGGGTTGTTTTTTGTAATAGTAGTCGTCATAACGGAGTACAAGTGAACGAGCGGTGAGGGTGTATAACCTTAATGTGCGATGCCTTCAGAGCCACTTGGAGAGTTATTCGCGCAATGCGGTACGAGGGGGTAACGCGAGGGTCAGGTAGTCCTTATAATCTCCTCGGTTATTGAAGGGTCACAGTACTTGGATGTGGCTGATTTGTGGTCCCTGCGTGATTTGATAGTCAGTGCAAGCTGTGGACTTGACCACAACTCCAAGCGCTGAATTATTTCCGAGTGGCACAATCCATGAGTCCCATTGTTCCGAGCCCCTTTTTTCTATCCGATGATGTTATCCTCTTGTCACTCAAAACGCACAGCTTAAAGCTTTTTCATTATGAGATCGTGAACGGCAGCATCGATTGCACGAAGTACATCGTAACAGAATAGGCAGAATTCCATGAATAGAAGAAAGGCTACAATGCTCCCATGTATTGGGTATGAATGGAGAAGAAACGTTTGCTCATCTGATTAACGCGCTACCAGGGTCTCCTACGCACTCGCACCCTCCCATTCACGCGTAGAATGTGAGTCGTAGTCCTCCTACGCCAATCGCCAACCTTGTCTACCTCGAAGACCTGAGATGTGAAGAACGAACTCCAGCCGACCGTGCGTAGTGTCTTGAGTTTCCTTGCGAGTGCGAGACTTGCTTCCAGTTCTCGCGTGCGAACCTTCGACGCGGATCCAATGAGCTTGCATGTACGACAGAGCTCTGGGCCGTGAGGAAAGGGCAGATCATCATCGGTACAAGCTCCGGGGTGAGACTCTTCTATCTTGCTATCTTGGTCCACTGAATAGGATATTAGTCCAGTGGTAGTCTCGGCTTCCAATTGACTGAGGATGTTTCCGATGTGCGGAGATGCAGCTTTGGGACTGGATGCTGTTCGGAGCGTATGGTCGAAGGCCAATGGAGTGTCGTAGTGCTCGATGTGCTTTTCCACCATTTCCTCGTCTGAAAGAAAGATGCCAAGGTGAAGGTCAGTTAACTGGGTTAGTGGTTCCAAAGAATCCGCGAAGTTGTCCTGTCAAGCGTCGGATTTTGTTAAAAATGAAATTACACCGTAACATCTCATCATACCGTCAATTCCGTGATATCATTGAAGTAATTCGGGATTGGCGAGTGCACGACTGCAGTTGAGCTTTCTTCAAAGCAAGGCCAGCAGCAGGAGACGTCTAACTGTTCCGAGCAACTGAGGTGCAAGATCTTCACAGAAGGGAACGCAGATGCAACAATTTTCAGTAAAGGTACGTCAATTCGCCAGAGTCTTGTCATTTTGAGGGACGTCAGCTGAGAAGGGAACCATGGGGTCAGAGTTGCTGGTGGGGAGAAAATGCATTTGAGTCGGGTTGTTTGAGATTGTCTTCCGTCCGATGAGAAAGAGATCATCAGGTGTTTCAGGTTCCTATAGAGAGATGGATTCCACGATGCTGCTTCAAGAGCGTGCGATGGTGCTATAAGTGTTCTGTCAAGTTGATCGGTGATTGTGAGGGAGCATATATACAAGCAGACGCACTTAACGTAGTCGAAACCAACACTATCGCACGGAGCGTTGCGGCGGGAAACCAATGAGTAGTGAAAATTTGTGTAAGCAGCGAGTTGCTTCGCAGATGCAATGCGGATGGAAGAAAAATAATGACGCAGAGCGACATGTCTAAACTGAGAACAGACCAGGGAGAACGAGCGGATATGGACGAAGCATCCAGATTGGCAAGAGTCGAACAAGAAAGAAGCGATATAGTCGATGACCTCGATCGGGAGGTGAAGTGCCTTTTTGTGAGTGATTTTATCTTGATCTGCACCAAGGACTCCAATGCTCTTGCGTTCAAGTTGTTCTGGAGCTGGCGAGGTAAAAGTATGGGTATATGCACTTGGTGAACTAGGAATCAGTGAGTCAAGATCATCGTTATCAAAATCACCATCAAGGTTAGAGCTCTCTGACGAGGCTGTGCCAAAACTTGGGGACATCGTTGTTGAAGGAGAGAAGCATGACCGTGACTTAGAGGACATAATATCAGGGGCGTCACGTGAGTGCTAAATCATTGATCACGTGAAATGTGTCTTCTCTGGATAATGAATCTTCGACTTTGAACAAACGCTTGGCGAGGGCTCGCGCTTGAGCCTTGCAACCGGCTTGGGAGGTGTTGTATTTTGTGGAATTTCAGCTAAGTACACCTCAAAGTATACTCGTTAGCTGAGCTATACCAAATGGAGGGTAACGGGTTTACTTTTGCAGATGCACCTCCATCCTCATTCACAAATGTGCACATTGAATGGGCAACCCAATGTCCTCAACGTTCATGAAACCGCTACAGATAACAACGGAAAACCAAAAGCATATAGCGCACTATACGCTCTCCAGTTAAGAGCCTTCGTGGATGCTGCTGAGGATGTGGATGTAGACCCAGACACAATCGAGGACCTGCTCGAAGGTTTGGAAGACGGGGATGGAGAAGAGGAAGTTCAAGAGAGTGACCTAGATGAAGACTTGGACTCAGACAGTCTGACTCTCCCTGCTCATGAGCAGCATAGTGCTATAGAGGAGAGTGGCAACCTGGACGATCTTGAAGTGGAAACTGAGGTCATCGAACGATTGAAACAGGAAGGTAGGTTTTTTCATTCAATACGGAGGTATGAGAGTGTAGTCCACGGAATTTCTTATCAATGAAGCGTATTCTTGAGCTGATGTCACTTCTACCTTTGTAGCAGATGAAGCATGGTCCAAGGAAGACATCCGAAAGATGATGCATCATTTGAAAGAACGCGGTAAGCCTATGTCCTCACACACACACACACGAAAGGCGTAGGCTTAAACATCATGCGCTATATCACATACTACAGGAATGAGTTCCTTCGTCAGAGAATATGTTATCACTCAAAATATCCCGATAGTGAAACTTTTGTTCGCTTTCGGGATTTCCTTGGTAACACCGATGTTTCATCTACATACATGGGACTCGTTAACTTGGACCATAGTGCCCTGAATTACGGAATAAGCAACCTCAAACAATGCTATATTTTCTGCGGGTCGCGATGTCTAAAGTGTGGGTCAAACTTAATAGGCCCTCTTGAGCATCTCTAACGATGATTTGAATGTTTCACACACAAGGCTTCATCTCAGGGAAAAACTGCCTCAGTATAACACCGTTGCAGACGCGGTTTCCCTAATACAAGCCTCAAAGCGTGTGGTTGTGCTCACTGGTGCCGGCATTAGTCTGTCTTTTCCCCTTCGATTAAGACCACATCACTGAATCTGTGCATAGGCGTCTCGTGTGGTATTCCAGATTTCAGTGCGTGACCCTCCTTTATGCACTTCGAAGAACACATTATCATCAAGGGTTTTTAGGGTCGCATAATGGCTTGTACGCGACGCTGAAGGAACAGGGGACCTATGACCTCGATGACCCTCAACAGATGTAAGATGATCAGTTGTTCCATATGCTCCAAATCTGACACCTGTTAGGTTCGATATACACTATTTTAGAGAAAACCCTGCCGGTGAGAGACTTCATCTTTTGTGAGGCGTCGTTAACTTAGATTCGTTTTACACAGTATTCTAGTAAGTATCGATGTTTTATGACATCTGACCACAGGCTGAGATTGTAGCCATCAAGCTCATTTGCGAGGTTGTTGCTCCGACCCCGAGAGACAATGCCTCAACTGATGCGACAATTACAGCCAGATATATCCGTCTAATTTTATACCTTCTCCTTGCCACCGATTCATTAAAGCTATAGAAGATAGAGGCAAGGTAGGTGACATGTTTTTTATAGGGTTAACGAACCTTACGAAGGTCATCAACAGCTTCTTCGTGTAAGTCTTGTCATTCCCTCTCCTCGCCTGATGTTGATGAAAGCCATCACCAGAACTACACCCAGAACATCGACACACTAGAAACACTCACCGGAATTACTCGCGTATTGCAGTGCCATGGATCATTCGCAACTGCAACGTGCATCCAGTGCAGACGGCGTATACCAGGAACCGACATTGAAAAAGATATCATGGAACATCGTGTCCCATTCTGTACTGTGTGCATGCAGGCCAAGAGGGAAGCTGAGGAAGTCCGCCAGGCTGCTTTCAAAAAAAAGGCCAAGAAGCGAGGTAGGAAGGAATGGGAGGAGGGGAGTGATGAAGAAGATGAGGCAATACCAGTTGGCGTGATGAAGGTTGGTTCGCTCCTGTTCTGTTTATGCGAGTTCTCGATGACGCGAGTGCGCAGCCGGACATCACTTTCTTTGGAGAGAAGCTTGCAGATGACTTTGAGAACGCCCTTGAGGACGATCGAGATAAAGTTGACTTGTTAATTGTCATCGGAACTTCACTGAAGGTCTCACCCGTATCCGAGATTCTCTGTAAGTGAAAAACGCATACGATTCTAAGATGAGTAGCTGACCTTTGGCAGCACATCTTCCGCATTCTGTTCCTCAGGTCGGTGCCTTATTATTAGCGTACTGTTCGTTCTCTGAGCCAAGTGCCGTTGTAGATTCTGATCAACAAAACTCCTGTCCGACATATCAACCCCGACGTTCGTACACAGACCTCCCTTTCGAATATCGATGACACTAAAACCTGTTTGCAACGATTAGATCGTCCTTCTCGGCAATGCAGATGACATTGTTCAAAACCTCTGCGAGCAGCTTTCGTGGGATTTGCCACCACCAGTAAAGAAGCGCCTCGAGGCCCCATCACTAGCGAGACCAGCAAAACGCACCTCAGGTGAGATGATGGGCAAAACTGAGCCTATTCGTGTTGCAAAGAGGTGTGTCCCCGAGTTATATCGTGATCCTTGCGCATTGCTTGATCGAGCCTCAACCTAGCCATGTATGGCTGTTTGAAGGAGCCGAGGGGGGTAAATGGGTGAGGGATATCGAAGAAAAGTTCTCGGAAGAAAATTTGGTATCCAATTCGCGTGCAATGCAAGGTCGAGTTCCGAACGAGGGTCCAGAGGTAAAGAAGTCACGGTCAGGCTAACGTTGCAACAATGACATCACTCGACGTACTTCTGGTAACTGGACATTTGGATATTACGGAGACCACGAACTTGATGTACTTTACATATCTATCTAGACTTGGGATACTCAGATGCAATTCTAAGTCAAATTACTCGCGATCCGGTCCGCGTCCAAAGAATTTAGCGGCTTGCCCAAGGTCCTTCAAGAATAGTACCAATACATGACACCCTTGTCACCAAGTCGTTCATGAGAATCAACATCAAGGGCCGCCATCCATCTTATTGTAAATATTATGCTCGTCGATAGATTGCCACAGCGCGAAAAAAAAGGTATACTGGCCACGAGTCTACGACCCAGCATCTTCAAAAATAACCTCTCCGTTCCCCTCACTCTTCCTTCCGGGTATATGGGTCTTCCCTGAGGAGCCCCTGCTCGCCTTCCTTCCGTGTCTTCCTGGGGCGCTCACAAAATCGGGCAGATGCGACATTGAGCCGTTGGAAACATGTGAAGATGAGCCATTCTGGGCGTATGAGGCGGAGCCGTTAGGGAAATACGGTGTAGAGCCGTTTGGAAGGTGTGATATAGAGTCATTTGAAGCGTGTGAGGGCTGGTTCTTTCGTATCGTAGGTAGGTAAAAATCATCAACTTCATCCTCCTCTTCGGTCAGTGCTGCGGTGTAGCCTGCGGGAGTGCTTGAATATGAACGGAAGTGTCTGATGGAGTTGTACGAGCCCTTGCGGAGGTGTGTGGCGTATGAGTAGAGCAGTAGTGCGAAATATATCTGTGATACGAAATTGAGAACCAAAGAAGCGATGTGTATAGATTGGTGGCTGCGTACCTTTGCAAGCCAGCTGATGATGATGACACCCATGGCAGTGCCCTTCTCCTCATGCCACAAGATATTTGCTTCTAGAGCCCGCTGCTCATCCGTCATAGTGTGATTTAAAGCTGGTGCATCATGTCGTATAGCCTCCTGTGCATGTGAATTGGAGGTTTGCTGCCCATCATGCGAGGTATAAGTCCACCAGATAATGGAGAAGAATACTGTCCAAGCTGTTGAAAAGATGTGGTCAACGAAAAAGAAGTATGCAAAATAAAGTGTGTGTTGAGGGTTTTCCTGTCAAACAAAGACGATGTCAGGCAGGAGATCGGGAAGTGTGCTAGAGCGGACGAACATCTTTGACAGATTTCAGTCCCCAGCTCAGTGCGACGAGACCCAGAACTGAATATATGTACAGACTGAGCTGTGCAAAATTGCTGTCTGCACCGGTCATAACAGCGATCAAGCCGTACACGCCTGCTACTTTGTTGAGGAGCTGAGAGGTGAGTTATATTTGCGAGGCTGATCGAAAGAAAAGACCTCGGTGCTTACTGCAAACAGTAGGGCAACCGTAACGCCAGTTTTGAGGTCAGTAACACCAAGGAAAGTGGAGATCGGCCAGAGCCTCCATTCAGGGCGAAGCATGAGTTTCATATGCAAGTCATGTACCACGCACGAGTTACAACAAAGGTTGGGGCGAAGTCAGTGTACTTGTGTCGGAGCTCGGAAGAGAAGGATAGCTTTGTGACTTAGTCAGCGGCCCAGTTTGTTCCCATGAGTCATCACGACGCTCTCAATCAATAAAATTCTGGATACAACAAGATCAACGGATGAGTCTCTGAACGTTTACCACACAGTCGCCGTGCAAGAGCAAGGTCGTTCTCAGCCAAGTTCAAAGAAAGTTGGTGGCCGTCTGCGACAGAAATATCAGGCGAATTGGGTGGAGCCCGATTTGCGGCCATACTTTGGCCTTGAAGCTTGAAGTCCTGACGAACGTAGCATTGGAAGTCAAGCTGACTACTCCCCAAATTTTTGTATGGACGACTTTGACGAGATGGTCACACTAGCTGCGCGTGTGCTGGAGCCCGGCTGGTAACAAGGTTGATTGAATGTCAAAAGTGCTCTCCGGTGCTCGCGCGCAATTTGCTTTGCTGGGGCCATTGATGCTGGTGTGTGATAGTCACGACTTTTTCGAGGTGGATTTAGAACTGCCACGTTATAGATGCTGAAGACTGAGAATGCAAGGCACGGCCGGAAATCTTACGCGATCTAAGCAGGATCACAAACGAGCAAGAAGACAAGTCTAATTTCAGTTGCTCATTATTGGAAATAAGACAAACGCTGAGCCAAAGTCCTAAATGCGAAGTTAAGAATGAGAAGATATAGCAGGCGACGACAAGCCGCAGGAAAGGGGATCAATGGATATGGAATAAAACCTTCTACGAGCGTTCACCACGCAGCCGCCTAGCAAGAGCGAGGTCTTTTGGTTGAATAGTCACACGTTTGGCATGGATAGCAGCTAAGTTGGTGTCCTCAAACAGCGATACAAGGTACGCCTCAGCCGCTTCTTGCAACGCCATTACAGCCGATGATTGGAACCGGAGGTCGGTCTAGCAGATGTCAAATGTATTCAATGAGATCGATTTACAACAATCCTCACCTTAAAGTCTTGCGCAATTTCACGGACGAGGCGTTGGAAGGGAAGCTTGCGGATTAGCAGCTCGGTCGACTTCTGGTACCGGCGAATTTCGCGAAGAGCAACTGTGCCAGGACGGAAACGATGTGGCTTCTTCACACCGCCGGTTGCCTGAGGGGAAGGAGGTTAAATAGGTTCAGAAGTGAAGAAGGGGAAGGACAGACTGTATGCGCGTGCATTGGGGCCTTTTTGCCCGACTTCACGGCAAGCTGCTTGCGAGGAGCTTTACCTGGTTATGAACGAGCATCAGTGGCAGTAGACCGGAAGAGGCACAGCGACTTACCTCCTGTGCTTTTGCGGGCAGTTTGTTTGGTGCGGGCCATTGACAAAAAGATAAGAATGTTAAGGTGTTGATGGTCAAGAAAGTACGTAGATGCTTGGTTTGGATGATGAGAAGCACTCAGTATTCAGTGGGCACAATATTAGTGTCTTTGAAAGCTGCTTTATAGAATCGCGTTGTGTGGTCACGTGCGGAGTCCACTTGTCTTGTCCCATTGTGGCTTGTGTCATGGATCTCCCATTGTCCAAAAAATGTGGACTTTTCTTTCTGTCGACATTTGGACTTGCTTATGGATGTTCCCCAGATAAAGCTTAATCAATTAAATCAACATGCTTATTCTGGTCGATCACGCCTTGCCGAATTTCTCGTTGAACTCTAACAACGCAGAGGCCAATACGGTGCCAGTCATGCCGCAAATAAGCACACATGGGGCGTCAAAAAGTAAAATAGATAGAAATACAGTAAGGTACACCAGATACGAATAACAAGATGTCAGGTCTATGAACGCTCCCCACGTAACCGCCGTGCAAGAGCAAGATCTTTTGGTTGAATAGTAACACGCTTCGCGTGAATAGCAGCCAAATTAGTGTCCTCAAAGAGCGAGACGAGGTATGCTTCAGCGGCTTCTTGAAGAGCCATCACGGCAGATGATTGGAAGCGCAAGTCAGTCTGACGAGCAAGAGTGAGACCCAAGAATTGTGGTGATATAAAAGCGACTTGCCTTGAAATCCTGCGCAATTTCACGAACAAGTCGTTGGAAGGGGAGCTTGCGGATGAGCAGCTCTGTCGATTTCTGGTACCGACGGATTTCACGAAGAGCGACGGTACCGGGACGGAAGCGATGGGGCTTCTTGACACCACCAGTGCTCTAAGCAAGTATTGTGAGCAAAGTCCAGTAGTTCAAAAACATATACATACTGCTTGTGCAGTTTTGCGAGCAGCGGACTTGGCAGCCAGTTGCTTACGAGGGGCCTTGCCTAATAATCAATGAGCTCGAATTCGCTATCCTATGAGTAACAAGACTGCTTACCACCAGTAGACTTGCGAGCGGTTTGCTTAGTGCGAGCCATTGTTTACCAGAAAGGATAATCGATAATTGCACAAAGTATAGGATGGGTGTTAGTAAAGAAAAGGGCGTAAGCCTCTGCCGTGGCCTATATACAGGCGCGTCGCGTCACATCACGTGCTATCCGTGTTCTAATCAACATTCCAGATTCGGTAATTCAACACAGCCACGCACCACAGTATATAACCCAGTTCGCAGTTGATTGCGGTGCTCCTGTATTCGACTCGTCGCACCGCAATAAACTCACACACCCACAACACTTCACTTTTAACTCAATACAATGTCTGGCCGTGGAAAGGGTGGCAAGGTAAGCATCAGAGTTATTTTGGTCTTGGTTCCAGTCTGACATATCCTGAAGGGTCTCGGAAAGGGCGGTGCCAAGCGTCATCGCAAGATTCTTCGTGACAACATTCAGGGTAAGTCATTCGGCAGTTATTGCTCTTGTCTTTTGTTCATTGGGGTGTCTAGGTATAACAAAGCCTGCTATCCGTCGTCTTGCCCGTCGTGGCGGTGTCAAGCGTATTTCTGGTCTTATCTACGAGGAGACCCGTGGTGTCCTAAAGATCTTCCTTGAAAACGTACGTATATTGCTAGTTGAATTCAATTATGCATGTTCATGGTTTGGTATAGGTCATCCGTGACTCGGTAACATACACTGAGCACGCAAAGCGGAAAACTGTAACTGCCCTTGATGTCGTTTACGCTCTGAAGCGGTCAGGGCGTACTCTGTATGGTTTCGGGGCGTAGATGCTAGAGGATTTCATCGCAGCTTGTTGTATTGTATATGTATCATTATAATTCTATTTCCCCGCCTCATGCATATGGAAGCTTTTTGAAACATTCCCCCAAAGATCCAGGAATAAAGACTAATGGTTCCATGGTAGATGACATTCCCAATGCCCGCTATGACAGTCCTTTGAACGCAGTGCCCGGTGGCATCTGCGGTGAGAGCTCGCCGAGGTTAGTGATCATGTTGTACCGGTACTTGTAGTGTGGGATTCTAATGAAAATGAATTTGGGAGCGGATTGGCGAATGTGAAAAAACCGGGAGCAGGCGAAGCTCAGAGATGGAGCAGTCTGCGGAGCGCTGGAAGCAAAGCGCTCCTCGATAGAATTGGTGACAATTATGAGATGCCAGAAGAGAAAACTTCGACTGCATCTGGTGCGCAAGCAGGTCTTGGGAGTCGACGAGATGAAGGGGTGATATTGCAGTAAGTTATATGCATGCGTTCGAAGGAGTGACATGGTAATGTACTGGAGTAGCTGCTCGACACGATAGATAGCACTCATGCAAGGTGAATAGTCAGATTCGGGCGCCGGGAAGCACTGACTGAGCTTCGAAGACAAGAGTAAGATGCATGTGTGCACCGAGGCGCTGGGAGGGTATACTGTCTAAGACGTTGGGTATGACAGTAGGGTATATTCTTGCCGCAACGGTGATGACGTGAAGGCGAACAGCGTCCTGGGCGTCTACTAAATGCAGTGACGGATATTCACGCACCTGAGAAAAAGATACTCACAATCCCTCCAAAGTCCCAACGCCATCAAGATTCAAGCCTCCAGTAGTGAAATGTCGAAGCTCAGTCCGATCACCACACCCCTGCAACAGTTCAAAGGCCACGAAGCAGGCGTAGTAACAGCAGTTGTAGTGTTGCCCGATAAACGACGTATGGTTACCGGCACGCATGACAAGACGCTTCGTTTGTGGGACTTGAAAACAGGAAAAGTGTTGAAGAAGATGAAGTGGCATCGCGGCAGGGTGATGAGGTTGGCAGTTTCACGAGATGGCCAATTGATAGCAAGCGGTGATGATATTGGAGAGGTCATCGTATGGCACGGAGAAACTGGCAAATTGCTCACCCAACCCATTAAAGCCCACACTAATTTGATCGCCTCGCTGTGTTTTTCTCCTGATGGAACAGTACTGGCCACTGGTTCATTTGACACCACTTCGACACTTAAATTGTGGGACACCAAAACCTGGCAGGCCTGGGCCCCGCGGGGAAATCTACTTGACGCCGGTTATGTCCGCTGCGCTCAGTATTCACCATCTGGAGAACTTTTTGCCATCGCCACAAACTACGATATCCAAATTTATAATTCAGACACAAGGGAATGCGTTGTATCCTTCAAGGGTCACAGCAGAATCAACTACTCACTCGCATGGACACCCGATGGCACACGCCTTCTCACAGGCGGCGATGGGCACGATTCTACCATACGCGAATGGGATACGACAACCTGGCAGCAGGTCGGTGATCCCTGGATGGGCCATACTAATTTAATCAGTGCCATCGCCATCAATCCTGCTGGCACACTCGTCGCATCCGCATCTTATGACAACCACGTCCGTCTCTGGCGGTTCTCAGAGCGGCGAACCATTGTCACATTCAAGCACTCATCCTCGCCAGAATGTGTCATTTTCTCGGTGGACGGCAATCACATCCTTACTGGAGGTAAAGATAAGATGATCTCAGGGTGGGCAGTACCCAATTCAAAGGCTCGTTTCCGTCCTTGGCTTATACATCGCGATTTAAGCATGCTTCATGCAGATCCTCGCCATCACAACAGCCCGCAATCCATGCATACATGGTGACTTATCTACCGCCGAGGAACTACTCACGCAAGACATTAACACTGATGTAAACAATCATACTTCCTATGCCCATCGCTCTTTCGTTATGGCCCGAAAACACGACTGGGACCGCGCCCTTCGGGATGCAATCAACGTGAGATTCACTGATCCATCATCCCCATTTACAAAAGGCTTACTCGACGGTGACATAGTCCATCAGCATTCGACCCTCACTGACAGGTTATATCTCCAAGGGCATCGCCCTCTGCGGAAAAGGCCACATCCGGGATGCGAGGGCAGCATTTGATGTTGCATCCATGTACACGGACCAAGATTCAGAAACCATTCATTTTCTGCTCTTAATCAAGGTAGCTTGCATTTATCGTGCATACTCTCTACTTCATCACGTATTTCAGGCCACCGCCCTCTTCAATGCAGATCAGCATGACGAGGCAAACCTGCTCCTCAAAGAACTCGCTGCCGGATGTCCGAATGCCGACATTCGCGCATGTCATATCGTGGAAGTAAGCATCATGCAGCCACGTTGGGTTATCAACACTAATCTTTGCAACTCACACATTAGGCATATCTACGTTTTCAACTCGGAATCAAAGACTTGGATGGCGCACATTACGACGAAGCCGCCAACCATTTCACTGCCGCTGTCAACTGCAGCACTTTTTCATCAAAATTGGACATCCATTATATGTACGAAGATTCAATAGTGGTACGTTAATACACATCTGAGAATATTTTCATAGCTGATTCCCTTGTCCAGCTCTTCGGCTGGGATCTCAAATCTTTGTGGTTAACTGCACACCAGAAACAATGTTATGCACTCCTTTGGGCAGGTAAAATTCAAGATGCTGTGAAATCATACCAATACATAATGGTTTCGAGTGATGAAAATACCAAGGCCGACTGCCTTGGCTGGTTCAACGGCAAGTCTACAATCCGTCATGTCATACAGGCTGCAATCCTCACCCACATTTCACTCAGAATTCAAGAAAGAATGCAGTTTGCTCTGTTTTACCAATGGAGATGCTGCCCTTGCTGCAAGCAAGTATGACAAGGCTATCGACCTATACTCGGCAGCGGTCGACCTGAATTGTGCATCTGATGTCGTCTTTGCAAATCGTAGCAAGGCAAAGCTGGGAAAAATGCTATGGGAGGATGCGTTTCTCGACGCACAGAAGGTGCGATGGCGCCTACTCGAGTCATTTCGTGACTAATAGCTGATTTTGGGAATACACAGGTCATCCGACTCAACCCTTCGTCTCATGTTGGATACCAGTTGACACATACAGCGCTGCATGGCATGCAACATTACGGCGAAGCCATTGATGCCTTCACAATCATGTTGTCCAGGTTGGACGATGCTCTTGAAGCGCAGATGCGAGGTAAGCCATAGAACACTCCTGCATCATCTCAACACGCCCAACGCGTTCCGCAGATTTGCGTCAGCAGTATGTCTCTCCATCCGAGGTAGAAGATACCATTCGAAAAGCCGTTTGGATAGAACTCGAAAACGCCCCACTTCGTCTACTGAACACTTCCACGGGTCTCTTGTGCAACCGCACGGCACAGATAAATTCGTTCAAAACGAGTTTAGTGTACAAGGAGCTTCTTTCATCCACAACGAAGCATTCGGACCTCCAAACGGAACGCATCAAAGACGTGGTGGCGACGTACTTCCACTGCGTTCTGCTATCACACAGGTAGGAAGAGACGGAGGTGCTGCTGCACGACATTCAGGACAAAGATGTGTACGAGTTGAGTGAACTTGGTGGCATCGTGAAGCTGCAGTCGTTCTGCAAGATCGCTCGTGATGCTGGCTATTGCTGGGCATGGATGGACACATGCTGCATCGACAAGAACAGCAATGCGGAGCTCCAAGAATCGATCAATTCCATGTTTGTCTGGTACCGCCACTCAGCACTTACCATTGTCTATCTATGTGATGTCCCTCCTTCATCCCAGCCCGGTGCACTGGCGAGGAGTGTTTGGAACGAGCGAGGATGGACCTTTCAAGAATTTGTTGCCCCGAGAGTTGTAATCTTTTATCAGAAGGATTGGTCGTTATATCTCGGCGATCGCTCTTCCAACCACAAAGAGTCCCCTGCAATCATGAAGGAGTTGGAGGTTGCGACGGGCATATATGCATGGGCCCTGATTTCCTTCCGTCCAAGCATGAGCAACGCTCGACAGAGACTTCAATGGGCATCATCACGCGTCACTACATTGCAAGAAGACATCGCGTACTCTTTGTTTGGTATCTTCGGTGTCCACCTACCTGTAATCTATGGCGAGAAGAGGCAAAACGCGCTCGGGCGGCTCCTGCAAGAGATTGTGGCTCGGTCGGGCGACGTCACTGTCCTCGACTGGATTGGACAACCTTCCGAGTTCAATAGCTGTCTTCCAGCCCATATCACCTCTTACACCACTCCTCCACGCACCCATCCATCTTTGTCCGAAGATCGGGTTCTGACAACTATCTCTTTGTTGCGAAAAAATTCTGCGGCTGTGGATTTTGCTTTGAAACTTTACGACCAGCTTGATAACACGAGCGCTGCTCGTTTTGCGAACTGCAGACTCCATCTGCCTTGCATGGCATTCCGTGTCACAGAAGTTAGTCTGAGCTACGGCCCATCCCAGGATCCTCAATATGAAGTCAAGGCAGACGGGCTTCATGACCTGCTGATCACCACTAAGGAGCCGATTGTTCAGTTCTCGCGGTCAAGGCCCACTCAGCAAACCTTCGTGCTTGTCCGTCCCTGGGATCGGTCTCTCCTCGAGCTACCAGACTTTACAGATCTGATAGATGGTATGGAGAGCGAGGGGGAATTTTGCACGCCGCCTTCTTCTCCATCAGACGACTCACCTAGCCGTTCTCTTGTAAAACAGGAGGTGATTGATCTAGAATCACGAGCATTGCGGTTGCTTGTTCGCCTTGGACAGCCTTTCGGCGCATTTTTGCTAGCGAGGCAGCGCGGTGGAGAATACAAGAGGGTCGCGTCAGATCATGATATCGTTGCACAGGTCGTCGAAGACGCGACTTCTGTTCGAGACCTGATGGACATTAGGACGATAGAAATACTGTAGCTGTATATTTTTCCCCTAATATCGCGTATTTGATCGGTTTTCCTTGGTACTTGTAAGTTGTATATATCACTACACGCATGTGTGTTGGACTAGTTTCCTTTCAAAACAGACCATGGAAAATATGCGCACCATATCTTCGTCCGACGCTACTAGGTTGCTCATGCCCCATATCTGCATGGGTGCTTGGATTGATGTAATCTATGCTCTAAGTCTCGAGTCACTTCCCTATGTAGTACCACCCTTCAAGCTTCAGTCCTCTTGAATTCTTTGTGAGTGCGACCACGACAGGTTATGCATTCAGTCATTCTATAGTAGCACGACTTGAAAGCTTGAAAAGATGCACTCCGAATCACCCACCTCCATGATGGAACACACAACCGCATGTTATTATCCTCATACAATGTTCACTCTCTGTTTGTGAGGGATTGACTCAAAGACGCCGCCCCGTAATGAAGGACCACGATCGACAATACGAGAATTCTTTTGAGCTCTTCAAGTGCTGAGCCTGCTGTAGTGTAAGCGATAAGTCAACTGAGAGGGCGTCACGCTGCTGTAAGCAAGGCCGGCGACGGACAGCACGATCATCAGCTGGCACAAAAACGAAAAACTTCGCCAATACTGTCATTAAGAAACAAAAATCGCTGTGATGAACGCAGCCTGCGTCGTGCGACTCGAACACAAATCGTGCCTTGACGGACGCTTGGCCATCAACGACTGAACCGTGTTTTAAGATGAGGCAGAGAACATCTCCCGGTCATCTAACTCACCAATGATTCAATCTTAACAGTAAGACAACCAAGATACTGAGGTAACTGCACCAACTGTTAGGTTAATTATGATATACTATCAGATGAATTGAAAGTGTCATGGAGTACTTTATATCATGAGACGCGCGCAGGGGATACATATTTCAAGCTACTTGACGAGTGGATAATAGACCGCGTATTGACGACGGCAGCTGTGCCATGAACCATGACCGAAACATATATCCCAATTCGGAATTTTGATCCTCCATGCAACACGAGGCGATATAGATAAGGAGAAATAGTTTAAATTCCAAAGGTTGGGGCGGCGGAATGACTTTTATTCTGTTTTCCATCGCCAACGTTACGAGGTTGCATTTAATCTTCTGGCAATCAGAAGCGTTCCCTGAGGCTGTGAGCCAGTTTTTCAGTGGTTTACCCTTGCTCAGGAGGGTTTCATCGCCATATTGACAACAGACCCAGAGGAAGACCCAGAAAAACGATTCAGCAATGTGCTGATACAAGTGTTCCGCTTTGCCCTCGATGGCTTTTTCTGCGAGAAGGTCTATCGTCATGAATGGTATCATTCCTGTGCGCTCGTGACCGCCACTTTCAGGCGATGACAAGTCGCAGTCGTTGATGACACCCATCACTAAACCGCTCAGGGCTCGGTAAACCCTGAGATTGCTGGGGCTGACGTCATACTGATGGACGCCGCTGATCCAGAGGATGCGATGGTCTACTTTCACAGTAAATGGACAATGATGAACGCAATAAGGAACGACACATACAGATTATCACCATCCACCACGCACGTTTAAAATCTTTCTCGCTCAGCTTCGTGATCGGGTGAAGTTTCCAAGATAAGTGGATGTTCAACATGCGACTACATCGTACCGGGTCGTCAATCTCTAGCCCCCTTCTAAGTTTTGCCGCGCATGTCTCCTTGACTTGATGGAGCCAGATCATCTCTGGGATGTGGCCATCCTCCTGTGGCTTGCGTTGTACAATCTCATGCACCGCATTGAGCATACCAGGCTCACTTTGGTGCGAGTCATCTGGCCAATGGAGCTTGGTGGCTTGTTCGTGGGGGTTGTGATGGGGGTGCTTCGATGACAGACACGCTAGCATTTCACTCTTCATGGGGAACACGGTGTTCGCACGTCCGCGCAGCCAGAGATGAGGACTGTGCTCGTCGGACTCCAGATCAGCCGTCCTGAGGGTACCACTCGACATAGATGGTGGGAGATGATCCAAGCATATAGGCTCAGATGTCCATTTATAAGGGCCCTGTTGCGAGTCGTACATTCGCTGCATAGGGCTAGGAAGCGGTGAAAGTCCTGAACGAAGCTGATGCCAGAGGGTGGAATGCGTAAGTACTGCCGATCAATATAAGTGCCAGGCGTAATGATGCCTCAGGCTTCTGGCAGTTGGCCAGCAGCCTGCAACCTGTGTGACGTATTAAAAAAGTACCTACACCCTTACCAACTGCAGCCATGCGTTATCAAAAGCACCGTTATGGAAGTAAGTGGCTGATGTTCGTGGCTTCCTCTCATTCGGCACAACGGTATATACTAAGCGCGTTGTTTCAATGCTTTCGGCGAGGCTCGTTGAAGCGCAAATGATTAGAAGCACGCTTCTTGCATACATATTACGTTTGACCCTGAACCAAACATCAGTACTATTGATTGTTGGCGAGCTTGTGATTGTGTAGCCATACCAGTTGGCAAATTAGAACAGCCCAGTGGAACACATCATCGTGGAAAACGCGTTGATGATAACTCAGTAAAAGATTCCAAAAATAGCGATGCCAAGGCTGCCTCGCCTTGGTACTTATGTCTGGAGACATAGTAAGTAGATACAGCAGTAGAAGCGGGGCATGGTGAACGTAAAGTTGGTGCATACATGACGTTAAGTAGTCTGCTCTGTCGACTGTGAAAATGACCGCTTGATTTGGGAAGGGGATACGTCCCCGAGCCGTGTTGCAGCCTCTTCTTGTCGGTAACACAGCACGAGAGCGCTTCGGATGCTAAGCTCTTTGCAGGTGGCACGCTCGGTGAGAGCTTTCGGATGCACTTTGGTCTAGACACAACAAACCTTAGTTGTATGCGTCGACGGCGCCGCATGTTGCAATTCGTGGCGTCAGAGGGTATGTAGGGCATAGAAATTCTGCTCTCCCCTTCTTAGTTCCAACTCGAGTCGGCTTTGGACTAAAGAGCCAAATTCTAGCCATGAGCCAGCATTCTCATACCCTTCGAGCGTCGTCAGTCCTGGTACGTCACCGAGTGATATCGGGTGACTCAGCGAGTGGCCAGAGGGCTCTAGGTCTCATGAGTACCTAGGCGCAATCTGACTAGTGCATTTTATTCTCGATGCGGGAACTTGTTGGTCATGCCTGGCATAAATATCAATTCGCTCCACGGTCGAATTGGGGGAAGGAGTGAAGCGAACTATGACGACTTCTGTGTTCCTATGCAGCACATGCTGCCCTGCTAACCTGAAAGCTTCCACAACGCTACCATACATTACGAGGCGCAGAGACAAAAAAACGAGATTACCGAGTGAGCCAAAATCCACGATGCTCTCGAACTACTCCTCCGATTCACTAACGTGCAGTCTCTGGAGACGCGGTTGTCGACGACGAACTCCTACGAATAGGATTTCCGTGATTCTCTTGAAAACACGGGTCAAAATGAAGGCCAGCTCCCCCCATCCCGAATCACCCGTACGGATGTCGAGTTACTCGAAGAACTGGGATTAATATTGATCCTCGACCAAGAAGAAAAGGTAGCGAGTGGAAATTAGAGAGTTTGATCTCTGACTTGGGGGCACAATGGTAAGTGAAAAGTCGTACTGTCCAACAAGTAGGGTAAAATGCTCTAATGGTCAGAAATTCGAGTCGAAAACAATAAAAAGAGAAAAATTAATCCACAGAAACATGCGTTGGGCCCTGCTAACCAGAACATGCTGGGGGTCCGGGACAAAAAATTGCTAGTCCTAGGTCCTAGGTCCCTGAGCTGTGTCCTTGATAGCAATGACAGGAAGCTCGGTTCGTATGCACAAATGCGATCTTGGTGGGAGCGTTAGGGCACATAAATGATTACAAAGTTTCGTTTTCAATCCTTGAATGTTGTGGCATGTTAGCCAGTGGCCATTCTTTTTTTTTTCACGCATCTAGACTTTGGTGTCGTGTCCGAATGTGGTTTACATGTGCTGTAAAATTGTAGATCGCCGTTAAAGGTCTCTAAACGAACTTCAACCAAGTTGGGGATACGCATCTGGTAGAAGAATGTCCAGCATCTTGCAGTGGGGTCGCGGAGATAGAATTCCACATGATCGGAGTGGGTCGATATCTTCTCCAGTGAAATGGGAGTCCCTGGCTGGTGGAGCTCGATTTCAGATCACAGTGAGTGTGAAGCCCACTTCACCAAGCCCATGATGTATGATACGTCGCGAGGTCCTTCCAGTACATGCCTCGATCCAATACCCGAGCACTCTCAAGATCGTTCACTACTGGCCATGGGGGTGCCCAAAGCGGCGCCAGAGGACGAGCTCCTTGAAAATAAAACCGGACAAATGTTGATTACGTGGAAAAACACTGACAGTGAGCTGAACGAAGCTTCACTGGGCTTTTCTCTCTGTATCGCTAATTTGCTCTGGCATCGAGAGCAGGAAGACCCAACCTGATTCGCAGGAAGCCGCGTCGCATAAGCAACCTATATCGCAAGGAGAACGACACGCGTCATGAATATGATATAACAATCATATATAGCAGCGAAACCACGATTCTGCATGGTATGGAATACGGTTTCGTAGGAGATGCTGTCACTTTCCATCACTGCAGGTTGGAAAGTTCATCTTCGATGCATCAATGCATCGAGTGGTGTCACGAGGTATTGGAGGGTATAATACTTGATGTCATTTGACTGCAATGAAGTCACTTTGGGCTGGAGATGTGCTTTATGACTATGGCAATGTGGAAGATGTAATCATTGACCTACCAGGCGTCCAGCCACGTAGCCGCAAAACTTACTATCCCGCTTTTAGGACCGTCAGCTGGACTCATTAGGAATACAGTCTCTGTCTCTCGATGCGTCACAAGCCTTCCGGTGTCGAGATGGCCAGGCTTGTCACGACCAGCGCCCAGTAATGAGACATAGTTCCTGACGATCAGCGGAATAGAATCACTCTTGGCCCAAGCATCTTCGACTTCTGCGACCTGCGATCCTCAGGACGATGAGCGCTGTACATTCGAAGGTGAGAATTCGCCACTGCGTACATGATGTACCGATTCCTTAGGCCATCTTCTCTTTGATTGGCGCACCAGAGCGACATGAGCAGTGATGTTCAAAGAATCGGCACCCTGGTTGGAATGTCTGTGATGCCGGCTGCATCTCGGGACGAATGCCGACGATTAGGCGCGTAGATGGTGTGCTGGTGTGTTCCTGATCTCAACTGGTTGGATATAATCGCAAGGACTCAAAAGTCAATCAGATTCTGCTCACCAATCTGGGGGTCGCATCAAACAAACGAAGATAACCTGCCCCCCATTCCCTAAACATGGTGCCAAATCGTATTGAGTGCAACTCTTCGTCCTGTGAAATGGGTATGACTGGTTTGACGTTGAAGACGAGACTGACAATTGTGCCAAGACATTCCAAGCGCAAGCGACAGCCAGCGCGGTGATGTGACTAATGTTCCAGGCGCCGACAAACACTTCGTACGAGCGGGAAGTGATAAATCCCTTGTGAAATTTGTTTATCCTCTTGTGAAAGGGTCGTGTTATAACTCTTTTTTTTCTGGGTCAGGAGATTTTTTCCTTGTAGCGAAGTCATGTGTCAGAGTGGCCATGGCTAAGTTGTGCAAAACATGGACCGATCAAATGTGGTACGTGGATGTTGCCTCGGGCTAAAATTATTTTTGGTCGCGAAGAAATCAAAAAAACGACAGACATGCCAATTAATAATGTATGAAACCGAATATTTGTCCAATAATCGCTACTGAAATGTAAGTACTACCATAGGATGATGGGACTCGAACAGCGCAGCCTTATCACCTGATTTTGCGTCAATGGCCCCACCTCGGAGCTCATTCACGTCATTGACCTGCAAGCTCGGCTTTCAACATGCTGACGATTTAGCCCCATCAGCTCATGGTCTGTGTATTTTATGGACCGTCAATTATGCTCCTCTATTGTGGAAAATAAAGATTTGGACGTTCTAGTAAGTCCTAAAACTGAAGGGCGGCAGCGGCCACTGAAACAACCCTTCAGCTTCTTTCCTCGGTCCCTGAATATTGTATGGAGAAGAATAAACCACATCTACGATTGGATATTCAGCTAGAGCCTCATGAGCATTTCAAGCTGATCACAAATCCACGACCAGTCATGCAAACCGGTTCGTGGCTTGCCAATTTGCGATTACCATGGAACTGCTGAAATGGAATGCCCGAAACGAAAGCAGGAATATGCCTCGATGTTCTGATCTATCGAGAAGCTTCGATGCTATAGGATAGCATTGGGCCTTCAAAGCTTCAAATCCGTCATCTACATGAGGTGGCCACAGGGCAACTCTCACGGATGTACAGGATGCCATCACCTTTCCAAGACCTTGGCCTTCCTGAGCCAGAGGGCTGAAACTAGGCCAATCGAGATTGAAGGAAAGATTGAGCCCTTTGCCCAATGTGGTAACATCGACCATCGGTGCTATCGCACGGGATTCTCAAACTCTGGGTAACACGGCATGTAGCTCGCTAATTATGTCCTGAGATATATGGTGTTATATAGCGGCCTTTCTGCAAATGGGGGGGCAACCAAAAGGTTAAACTGCAGTGAATGCGGCAGTCGGTAGCGGTCTTGAAGCCTACTGCGCTCCGTTCACAAAAGGTACTCTCATCTCTTTCAATAAAAGGGATGATAGCCACACTCACCTTGAATTTTCTTTTCTTGGCCTTATCTTTTTATCCTAAGGTTTCAAGAACCAGGATGAGTCAGGTTACCGCTGGACCAGCACCACGGAAAAATTCCGAGCTCGGATTAAGGTGGCCATAGATGCTCGCGGAAATGAGCATGACATCAAGGGTGCACCTTCGAATAAACACCAATTGAAAAGGCCAAGCTACATTAGGCCGTCGTGACGCGCCCTCCTGCAAAACGCTTTAGTTTGATGTGCCTAATAAAATGTCGATGTGTCATGCAGCCAGTGCCATATACCATACTAGTACTGTGGGGATGATGTGTGCTGATCTTGTGCGTTGCGCCCGGGAGTAGGTTAGCTGTAAGGTTATCACGGGAGGTCGAGAGGTACCGTCATAATATGCCAGTGAATGACGAAACCGACGGTTGAGTAATCGTAATGAGGCGCCTGAAATTTTTAGGAAGTTAATTGATGGCAGTTGAGTTTATGCCAAGTTTATGCTAACAATATTATATTACACATATATGTTAATAAACCTTAAGTTTATGCTTCAAGCTTCAGGGGTCCAGGACATGTCAGCAGTCTGCAGGATCAGTTCCACTGATCAACGCATCAACGTTTCAACCCTTTCTTCACCACTCTTTTGTTTACAGTGCCGAATGCACGCTGTCAATTATGATCTCCGCAGATATTTGTCTATTAGCGCCGCAAGTATTGTTGATATTTGCTTTACCTACTGTTTATATTACGTAATTGATAGGATCCGAATGGGGGAGCTCATGTAATCAATGATGAACTAGGCCCTGCACGTGACGGTGCATGAGGAGCAGGAAACTCTTATGCTTATCTGCCAGTGCCACTCGTCAAAACTCGATGAACTCCACAGATCACCACCTTAACCTTTTCCCCCCTCTCATTCAAGCCGGACACGCCAAACAATTCATCCAGTCGGGAAAGACACTTCTATCTGCTCAATCACCTTTGAACCAATCGTACGCTGTATTTCCGTCTGCCCGAGTAGGTTTCACACTGTCAACTTGCTTCAGTTCATAATTTGTATTAGAAAGATGTCCCGAGCATCAAAGCAAGTGGTGTGGAAGAACAGCCCATATTCTTCGCTAGCACTGAAACTTCACCATCATCTGAAAGACGACTGGTGTGTCCATATGATTTATGCCTCTACTACACGCATTCATGTTTGGACAGTTCATCGGAGATACATCCATAATATTTGCCGCATTACAAAACCTGACAAACACGGCTCAAAGTCGAGGACAAGAATGGTACTGACCTTTGATTGATGGCCACTTTGTCATATTCACTAATCATCCCGTGCTACATTAGGTTACATAGTCAAGAAACCCACAATGTGATCAGAAAGCTAACTCTAGATTATGTTAATTTCACTAGAGAGTGCTGGATACACACTTCGGTGAGTATTTGCATGTTGTCTCATAGTGAGATGTTGATCGGGAGATAGCAAACGTCTGTTCAGTCTCAGAGCTCCCCCCAATTTTCCGGTGATCATTATCGCAGCTTATACACGTGTCTTGCTCTGTTTGCGGTTTTATACGTACCCGAGTACGGGTACGAAGACGCGCCGGTAGGCGATGACTTAATGGAGTGGCTGAATGTCCACTTCATCGAACCTTCTACGGAGGAGGGCGATCACCTATCAGGTCTAGATCGTCCTTGGGCAGATGAGACATTTTGGCCTTATCTTGTCAGGTAAGATCCTATTTTCATGATACTCGACAAACTAATATCGTACAGGGTGACTTTGAGAGGTCTCTCTAAAGCCGCAACCTTCTTCCTCGCAACGTTATCAAGTCACCCGTCCAACAACCTCCGCCGGCTCGCACAACAATTGTCCCCATTGCTTCAATCTCAGCCTCACCTCCAGTCTTTTGAGGCGGAGCGCGATTTTGCATATGCTTCTCATCGATGGAAGGATAAGGTGAAAGTTCTGCGAATTGAACTAGACAGTGTCTCTGAATCTGATCGGCATGACGGGATTGAGAATTGGTGGGATCGTCTCAGTGACATTGTTGGTATACTAGAAGGACGCAGCGAAGTCATTCGTCGGGTATGCGAAGATCTTGGCGCGGACTGGAGAGAAATTTCTGTCTCATGGGGCGTATTCGCTGATGCAAGGCTACGAAGACAGGATTTACCGTACGTTACTCCCTTTCAAGAATGAATTTATACTGACATCCTTAAAAGCGAGGTTGTCTCTCAGATCCTTGATGACATGCCCCAAGATCCGACGAATTTGGAGGATATGGTACATGCAGCGCTGTTCAGTGGTGACCCTGCCAAAGCACTGTCCCATGCAGCGCAGCTCGATCCCTGGCTAGCTGCGCATATGGCAGATTTAATGCAGGCATTATCTTTGATCGAAAAGGATGCAAATGAGGAGTATGTAGGGGTCTTCTTACTGCGGATAACAGTGCTTATGCCTTCTGCAGCTCAGGTCTCAATATCCGAGATTTTTACGTGCTCGGTTATGCACAATATCTACACGCTGATCCTGCGCTTTGGAGAATTACTGTGGCGTACATGTTCTCTTGTGGAGAGACTGGTGTCAGAAGTGCCGACGAAGTGTTAATGCACGTTCCGCTCAAGTTGCGCTTCGTCGGATCAATTACTCATGGCCAAGGGGAGCAAAGCAATGCAGAAAATATCAAGTCCGGAGATCTTGCGGGTGTAGTGAAAGACATCAATGCGACGTGCTATGAATATCAACGGGAGGAAGTTCGACGAACTATTTGTCGCGTATGCATCATTTCCAGTTTACATCAATTTGTGTTCACCATGTTTTTACACAGATAGCCGCTCAAACTTTTGTACAAGAAAAGGAATACGGACTCGCACTTTCGTATTTTTCTTCGGCGGAAGACTGGACTGGATTAGGTCGGGTGGTTGACCGCGTTTTACAAGAATATATTACTGCAGGTATGAATAATAGTGAAACTTCTTGTTCGGGATTGAACGAATACCATCAGGGCCGGAACAATTCACCCGTTATGTGGCTGGCATCGCACCATCACTCCAGGCACTTCGGATGCAGTCCGGCGCACAGGGTGTCTTCATCCACCGTTTGATGTTCGCTGTTCGTTACGCTGAATTTCATCAGCGCCTGGGTAACGGGGATCTACAAGATGCTGCGTGGGATCTTGTATCAATGTTCTTAGACGGGCTTGCTCCGAAATCGTGGTGGGCGGTCCTACTGTGCGATTCCCAACAACTTTTGCAGCATGGTACGTAAAAGAACCTTATACGCGCGTGTTGGGTGCCTAACTTTTCTACTAGACGCCGCATTGCTCTTTCCGTACGCAAGCGCATGCATTTTGCTACAGCGTTTGGAAGAAGTAATTGCGCGAACTGACCAAGGATCTGGCGATGAATATCTCCGTGTCTTGATCTCAAAGTTCGGCTCTGGCGGGACAACTGAGGCACTTCATGCACTCCAGGGCGTACGGCTGGCATTGGCGAAGTATTTTTCCAGATGCACAACGATTGGCACTGGGGGGAAACAGATCTTGGAGCGCAAATTCATCGCTGCGGTGTGACACCTGATTTTTGCGTCTTTGCAGTTATCGTGATTAATTGACATGATGAGTTAGTACCACTTTAATGCAGCGTCAAAAGCCCATGCGCTGCCCGAAAGGCGAATTTTTATGACGGTGGCTAACACGAGTGTGTTTTTTGGTATACCTAGGCAAAACTTGAGCCCCATCCTTTTACTTTTCGCCCAATTGGAATTTTACTCGATTTTTTCCTCCCTCTTATACCCGAAGTGCGTAAGGTCCGTCCCATGGAACGTTTGAATTTCGGTGCCGAACAAATTATCGTAGAAGTGCGCTAGAACCTTCGTGGGACCTCGTTTCGTCCGAGGAGGTCTCATTCAGAGTTCCTGTTAGCGGCTCTTGTTGAACATTGTGTGTCTTCAACGAAGATACCTGATGGTCGATTATAGCATGCGAAGCCTTGGAGATCTTGTCTCGGCTCGTCAACGGATCGTGCCTTTCAATTTGCATGCGGTTGACATGACGGGTAATACCAATGCGTTCTTGCGTGGCCACTCGGTAACATGAAAACGGCGTGGCTAACCCACTTGACCGCTTCTAAATCGATACTATGAGCCTCCCCATGACGTTCAATTTAATGTGGATTGAGCCTTATCGACAACGCGCATGCCACTGTATCCCCGGGGTCGTGCTCTCCCTACCGCTCGCATATTGATCCCAAAAACAGCGAATTCAGCGTCAATACAAGCGGTGGTGGTATCGCCCCTTTTTGTGACCAATGATCCGCTCCGCAGCGGAAGGAGATCTTGGCATGGATCGTCGGCAGATTGCATCTTTCTTCTGGAGAGCCATGACCCGAGACTCTGGTGGAGGGTGGCAATAGCCGAACCCAAAGCAGCTCAGTGGAGCGAAGTTTTTTTTTGCGATCGCGAACTAGGTTGCATTGATTCGTGGATTGAAGAGCACAGCTGATGAAACTCAATCAATACATTCATTAGTTTTTTGCGGTCAGGTGAGTTTATGTTGATTTGGTGATATATAGATCCCACAGTAACTTATAACCCAGGCCCCAATGCTGATCAGTAGATTATTAGACTGCAAATCTCTTCCTGAGATGTGCTACAAAATCATTCAGTACGCAGAGTATAGCTGCAGCCACCAAACGATCACTAGACAACAAGTGGTATGTGTTGACTATAGTGCACATTGCATCGATGACTAATCATTGCGCAGGTTGATTGTCGCAAGAGAGACTGTCGTTTCAGTCCATCGCATCAGACAGGCGCGCACAGTTGCCGATCTACTTGCTCCCAAACGTCAGCATCTTGCTTGACAACTTTGACTGCGAACTCACAACCACCAGAATGCTTCCTGATCAAGGATTGATCATGGAACAATTTAGCAGCCCTTGCTCGCGTTGTGGTGGAATGATGAACGGTCACTAAAGAAGCTAACAATTATATCTGCAATTTCCTACCTTTCATTTGGCGTCCGTGTGTCTGGTTTTGTGGTACTGCATACAGTGTTCTTCGGGGGCATCGAGCCATGCCTACGCAAGCTAAGCTAGAATTGTTCACGTCGAAGAGGTATAAAAGATAGCTTATTCAACACAATGAAACAGTTTTGTAAATTGTTCTTAGTAGGCTCTTGTTTAGGGGAACTTGCGCCAATGGTTGCCGAACGACATATGCCTGTTCTGGAAAGTTACATAATCCATGATACTTGTTCCGAGCATTAGAGGACTTTGCACACGGAATCCTTGTTAATTGCTCGCCATCTTCCCGAGCCTGTACAACCTGCGCTGAATGTAGCCATGGCCGACGAAGGTTACTCCTCGACTGCTTGGGAATCAACTGATTATTCCGATCCTCATGCTAGCCAGACTCCTCATTTTGGCCTATTTCAGCCCAATAGCCCGCCTCTTATTCACGAATCCGCCACTGCTCCTGCCTTGTCATCTTTACCAGTCAAGCCATCATCACCTCCTCCCAGGTCAAGCTCGGACTCGCTGGGTCGAACATCCAGTTCGAGATGGCGAGATAGCGTGCCGGTGACGATTGAACGCAAAGACACACTATCCATGATCCCGAGCGACGCTGTCAGTCTTGTAGAGACCAGCTTTGATGAGAATGTACTCAGAGTATTATGCGAGCTGGACGTAAGTGCTTCAAATTTTGTGATATCTGCCGCGTTCGTTGACATATCTCGGCACCCCCTAGTGTGGTGTACCTTTACTGCTGGATCGGATTAAACAAAGTATGGTCTCGTGTCGCGTAAGTATCATTTCAATTTGTCGAGTTTGAGAAAGGCATTATATGAAGTTCTTCTGGTAGGAAGCTTCAGTGTTCTTCAAGAAAAGAGCGGTTTTGGAAGAGGAGTTTGGGAAGAGTTTGCAGAAGCTCGCACGAACTACGTCCGAGGTCTACTCTATGAACGACGGGAAGGCTGGGTAAATATGGCCCGAGTACTATTCGTGTGTCACTAATCACAATCAATAGGTCTTTCGTGGGTGCTTGGCAGTCATCCATGAAAATCCATGAAGTTATGGCAGAGAACAGGATTCGTTTTGCCCAGCGGCTAAATGAGATGAGCGATGAGCTGGCCTCACTCGCAAAGGAAGTAGACAAGAACAGAAAACAGGTGCTCCGCATCGTTCTACTTGAAGGTCATCTTTGACATTGCCTAGACTAAGGAGCTGGCTAGTCGCTACGAACGCGCCCTTCAAGAATCAGAGTTGAACATGGAGAAGTCAAGAAATCGATTGGAAGTCTCATCTGAGGAACTTGAACGAGTCTTACTTCAGAAGGAGGGGGAGTCCCTGAAGGACGGTGGTTTGCAGCCGAAGAACCAAGGAGGAGTCGCGGGTAAACGAGCACTTGGGAAAGCAGTAGCCAAAGGTGGGCTTCTACTCAAGGGGAAGAATCCTGGAAACGTTGGCATTTGTTATGCTGTTCACGACAGTCCCTCACTCGTCATTTCAGATACAAAGACAAGAAGACGACATCCGCACACGTGTATCGAATGCATCTGACTTATACCGCAAGGCACTTACTGATACCCAAGCAATGAGACAGGAGTACTTTAATTTCCAACTCCCTCGGATACTGCGTGTTGAGTAAAGTCAACTGTGACGTTATGATAGGACTGATGTAATTTTACAGGCTCTCAAAGAATGTGCTGACGAAATAGACCTCGGGACGCAATATCATTTGACGAGATATGCATTTTTATTCGAGAGTATAGTTCTAAGCGACGGATCAACCCTTGTTCCAGTGGGGCCAGAAGATGGTAAGATCTCATTTACCACAAATCAATACCTACTTAACGCTTCATCGCACATCAAAATAGGCATCGGCCTAAAATCAACGATCGAGTCTATTGATAATCGAGCAGACTTCAAGATTTACATGCAAAACTATGCATACGCACGTGGCGGAGCCGCTCCGCGTGGTCCGCGACGCGAAGGTCCAGCAGAAGAAGGTTTTGTACGTCATCCACGTTTTCTCTTTAGAATTTGCACCAACGTGACTATCAGCTGCCACCGTTGCCGACTCATGGGGGTGGCGCATATTCTGCTGTTCATGCAAATGCTCCGATTGGAAATGGTCACATCTCCCAAATACCTGATAAGGGGCGGCCAACATTTGGCGTAGATCTTGCAGAGCAGATGGCGAGAGACAATGTTGAACTTCCAGCGATCCTCGAAAAGTGCTGCGCCGCTATCGAAAAGCATGGCCTTCAGTCCCAAGGCATCTATCGAATCAGCGGTATGGCGCGGAAAGTTGCTTCACTGAAAGAGCGCCTAGACAAAGGTTTGCATTCGTTAGCTCCATTCGACTCTGGAGTCTTACGGTTTTTTCCGCAGATATGGACTCTGTCAATTTGGATTCGGAAGAGTGGACATCTGATATCAACAATGTGACTAGCGTCCTCAAGATGTGGTTCAGAGAGCTTCCTGATCCGCTTCTAACATCAACCCTGCATCAGGGCTTTGTGGAAGCTGCTAGTAAGCTATCTATACTATGCGAATATGCCAACTTCTTACAGGAGTTCCAGAAATCGAGAACGATCGCCTGCGGCACATACGTTTACACGAGCGAGTCAATGACTTACCGGACCCGAACTACGCTACGCTCAAATATTTTTTGGGGCACTTGCACAAGTGTGTTCACCCTTGTCGTCATTCATCTCCACTGATCAATCAATTGGCTCCGTGTTGCAGGATCGCGGAGTACGAGGCAGAAAATTCCATGTCTATCCAGAATCTTGCCATCGTTTTCGGACAGACTCTGTTTGGTCAGATGATACCCGGTAACGGGAGTTTTTCGGGTCATGCAAACGGGGGCATGGCAGATGCTCCTTTCCAGAACAAGGTGATTATCAAGTCTTGGTGACTCTTGGCTCCCCTTTTTTTATGTTGATTATACCTTACAGGCGATCGAAACAATTTTAGACCACTACTCCGACATCTTCGTTGATGAAGCTGAAGTGGGTGCTTAGGCTCTGCTCCTCCGGCAGGCAACTTGCCATGGTTTTTCCTTTCTGTCTCGTGATACCCGTTAACTACCGCAGGCAAGGTTATCTGCTGGGTTGGCTGTGGCTTTGGTCTTGGGACAGATTTCTAGTCATTCGTTTGATATAATCGTTGGGTTGTGATTCTATTTATCCATGCGTACTCGTTCGGACCGTGATGATATGTATGTACTCAGCCCTCAAGTACTGTGTATCACTTATAATCAGTTTGGGAGATCAGTGTTTCGGATTGAATGACATGGCATTGATGTTGTACGATCTCGCATCTCGCAAATGACAGGAAGTGCTCTTCACTGAAGCTGTGGGATTTGGGTCAACGTCAGCGCGTCCAAGACCTCACCTCCGAGTTCGCCGTAGGTTCAAGTTGAAGTTCCGATTCAACGGTATCATCCCATCACTGATTCTGACAGTGCAATCTGAGCATGTCTCATGTCGTAGATCTTTGCCATCGACATGACCATTCTCAATGCATGCACAGCGGGGGACTTGTCCACCGATGAACATCTCACACGAGACATCGACAGTGATCTCGACAGCCACATAATGTATGCCGACCCCTCAATCGTTATGAACCGCAAACTCTACTGGGACCTTGCGCTGCGGCATATTCCAGCATCAATTACGCGAGGAGAAATCAGGATGGTGATAGCACTCGAGGACACGCACGAATGACCGCGCATTGAATTGATGAGGTCGTCAGTCTTCCACTTCATGATGCCATTGGGATACTTACAATAAAATCGCAGCTGCTTGTATGTTATGTCGCTCTAGCAAAAGCCTCAACACCACTTCGTCCTCCCCTACCCCGATATCTCCCTTCTCGCCCTGCCGAGCAGTTTTCTCAATCGGCATCTTAGTAAGTGGCTCTCTGTAGCCTTCCCAATGTTCAAGTTCGTTACCAGTTATATTGTTATCGGTCAGACCTGCTGGGTCGATAATCCACTTTGAGGTAGCAAGGGATTGTGTCGGTGACAATTTAATGATATGCTGTCCACGACCCCGCATGGAGGTATCGGTATACTAGCGATACTATGCGAGGTGAGATATAGTGAATCTTGGAAGGCCTCCGTTGCAGAACTAATAGTAGTTCGAGAAGCGAGACCTTTCAACTGCAATATTAATGTCCATGCGTTCGAAGCACACCGTGACGCACGTCAGGAGTTGAAGACCAGAGGGATGTATCACAGATGAAATGCATCCTGGTTTAATGTGTGACTATGACCAGTGGTTCAATTTCCAATACTCAAACACACGTTTTAGTACTTTAAAGTGCTGTTCTGTGTGATTTCTTCATTGAATGAAATTCATTTGATTTTCGTACACCATCCCCCGTGTCAATGGCTCGTCACATGCACGTCACGACTCAAAATAGTTCGGGCTGCTACATCACGTAGGTTTGTTGGATTCTACAAGGGACATGCGGTCCCTTCTCCACAACAAGCTGAACTGTCTTATTGCGAGTTGGCTTCGCAAGGTGATATTTTATGCTACGCCAAACCGCCGATAGGATCTTATTTTGCTTCACGAGATCGATCTTATTAGGTGACAATATGCTTAGCATTAAAATGAGGTGATAACCTACCTTCCACGTCAAATTGCCAATAGACCTTGGATCACAAGGTGGATCATAGCTGGCAATCGCTGGTATATCAGTTCGAAAGGGGATTTCGAGTGGACTTAAAGAACAAAATCCAGCATGTCAAGGCAAGGTGTTTTCATACCTTCCCCTTGAGATTTATCTGAACCCATGACATCACACCCTCATGAACACTGCGTTTCTCCTTTGTCCTCGCCATTGTCGCTGCTTTGACAGCATCAATAGGTGCCGCTGACGCTGAATACTGCCCATTCCTTTGTTTTGTCGTGGGGTGTGCAAAACCTGGTCAGACGGGAAGCATTATGCGAGCATGATTCATCTGTATTCAACTAAATAACTCACCGGAGTGGTAGGCCTGGTTGATATGCATGTCCGACAACCCAGACGGTGAGTAAAATGATGGGATGCTTGACAATTGAGGGTGGGATTAGGACTTTGGTAGCGAAGTTCTTTTAGGGAGCGGCGATCTGACATTTACTTTCTTTGGAGAGTTTGCTGGTCGAGAATACGAAGTCCTGGTAATAAGCATCAATAAACCTCGTTCCACGTCAAATTGCCAATAGACCTTGCGTCACAAGGTAGATTATAGGTGGCAATCGCTGGTGTATCAGTTCGAAAGGGAATTTCAGGTAGACTTGTTCTCCTACATAAAGAACATCCAGCACATAATGGCAAGGTGTCTTCATACCTTCCCCTTCATATTGATCTGAGCCAATACTGTCACATCCTCGTAAGAATGCGTTTCTACTTTGTCCTCGCCGTTGTTGCTGCTTTGACAGCATCAATAGCTGCCGCTGACACTGAAGCTGGACACTGCCCTTTCCTCTGCTTTTACTCATGCAATGTGCAAGACCTGTTCAGACTGGGAAGAATTGTGTAAGTATGAGTAGTTTGTATTTAACCAAACAACTCACCCACTGGTAGATCTTTTTTACATGCGCGTAAAAATCCCGGCGTCTGAAACGACTGAACGCTTGACCATTGGAGGTGGATGAAGACTTTGGTAGCGGCAGAAGCGAAGTTCTTTAAGTGTGCTCATGCAGTGGCGATCTGATATTTACTCTCTTTGGAGAGGCTTCTGGTTGAGTAGGCGAAGTCCTGGTGACTGAAGCATGCGCTGACTTCGAAGAAAAATCACTGTGATGATTAGATAGAGGAAGCGTGTTTGTTTAAATTACGAACGAATCTCTTGCTGGAACGTAGTTTTCTTTTCTACTACCAACCAAGCGGTTTTGGTATTTATTGCATCTTTACTGTGCTAAATAAGAATGTGTCTGTAGTACATCCCTCAAACTTACTGGGCTCGCGCTCTCATCACACTAGCTCATGGCTTCCAATGCGGCCACAATGTGCAGCTATGTTGCATCTTCACCTGCTCTAGTTTCTCGCGTTTCTGGTCTTGGCGCTCCTTGCGCCCTTCCAGACTAGACATAGTGATGTCGATGTAACTGCGTCGTTACTGCG
This sequence comes from Suillus occidentalis, assembly GCA_016628085.1. NCBI lineage: Eukaryota > Fungi > Basidiomycota > Agaricomycetes > Boletales > Suillaceae > Suillus > Suillus occidentalis. Next base: position 59,022 of record JABBWB010000058.1, read on the forward strand.
AGTCTCCCATGTGCAATGAACTTCTCAGTTACTGAGATTGAACCTCCCCTAAGCGCTCCAGAGCTTCGTTTCGGCCCATGAACTACTGGTCAGTATTGTTCGGCATTAGGAGAGAAGTGCAGGGAGTAATAGATATAATCGTTGATGTGGGCTTTGGATGAGTTTGCTCGGAGCTCTCGCGATCAGTAGGGGAGCTCAAAGTAAAAACGCCCAACGCCCAACCCAACGCCCAACGCCCAACCCAACGCCCAACGCCCAACCTCGTGACCGAAATGAGTATATCAAGAAGGAACGACTGTCTTCCTTCTATATGTGTCTGGCTAGGGGAGACTAGGCCCAACACCTCCTTTTGATGTCCAACACCTAGCTTCAAATCTCACATACGAAGTGCCTTGTCATTCGAGCCCGTGACTATGATTTATATATCCGGAATGCGGTAACGCGTTTTTCATGGCCTTGAACCACTCAAGCTGTGCTTCGACATTTAGGTTGAGGCTGACTTTGGGAGGAATTGACAAATTGTGGTGTCTTGCTTAGGTGCGCGTATTGTGCGTTTCATGTTGCTTCGATGCGTTCACCTGCCTCGTTTTTATATTACCTTCGCGGCGCCTTTGCGAGGTGTACATGCGTCCGACTCTTGTCCCTGCAGCTTCCAAAAATGTATCCCCTCGCTAGGATGTCCAAAATGAACCTGGCATGAACAAAGACTGGAACGCACCAGATATGTAGAGAGTATTCTGACATTCATGACACAAGAAAAGAGGGAAAGAATTGCATTGACGTTGTCAGTTGCATCAACGAGCAACGATCCCAATTAACCCAAGAGGTGTCCATTTGTACTTTGACGATAATACTCGCATTGTGTCCTGCACACACAAATTTCCTTCAAGGCAGACGTTGAAACGATTATCAGGCACCACCTCACCGTCCTACACACCCACCTGTGTTGGTGCTTAGGCACTAGGTTCAACTCATGCACATTTTCATGCCGCGTCACAGGCGCGTCAATGAAATTGTGCCAAGTCAAACCCGCGCATCAGCACTTCAGTTGTTAGCTTAACTTGGTAATATAATTGCGTATCTTCCAGCCTCTGTGTAGACCACTCGGCTGTCACATGGTTTAGGTGAGCAGTGCTTCCATGGCTCTTACTTGCCTCTCTGACACCAGGTCAATCATAGATGCTCCGCACATTGCTACAGCTCCCATTACACGTCTAGCTGGTATTACTTCGAGCTCCACCTCAGATGCTCCACCCCTCTCTCAACTCATGAGACACCACTCACAGGAGCTATTCCACCACAGTATCGAAATCTACGCCACGCCAGCGTATCAGAAGTGCCAGTCCTTCCGCAGTGCGAGCAAATTAACGCCATGGTCCAGATCAACCATACAACTCTCGACGTCCCACATCTGGCAACGAGACCTTGACAGATGATATGTGGGATCAATGGCCAGACGGAGATTTTGAAAGATTATTCACATGGGAGGAGGTATATAGTACTAACAATCTCAGCGAACATTGGGCTTACCAACCAGGAGGAGACAGGAGGGGGTCAGTCAGCACTGACATGGCAACACGGCAAAGAGACGAGACGTGTGTGCCTCAGTGTCATCACTTGCGACGAGCCTACCTGTGAGGTGGTCACACGTCCACAGACACGCAGGGCCGGTATCATTGCGCAGCTGAAAGCAATGTGCCTTTGTGGCGGGCAGCTCATGCATATTGATTGTGGTGTCACGTCAGTGCTATACTCATTCAAAGGGGGCGTCTACTATATTCACCAGGGTGTTCACAATTACCCAAAGCAAACTCATGTGTTACATCTATCCCGTGGCATCTCGTCGCTTCCTTAGCATTTCTTGCAATACATGTGTCCTCTAACGTTGTTCGTGAGTGCAACCAGTGACAAGTCGATATGGTGATTCACCCTTTGGCCGCAATATCACCACATCATGCAGAGAGTAGACCTCTAGACATATTCAGCCAGCTCTTACAAGTAAATAATAGTGTCACCCTTGCATTCCTCACTGTCCAAATACATAGTCCAAGAAAACAACATTGAGCATCACGATTACACATCAGATCAGGACAGGAATATCTTGGACGAGTAAAACGCAGGCTACGAAGAGATAATGAGAAGTCAGCATTCGCTCATTAATAACATATCGCAAAAGCCTAAACATGCACATACCCGCTTTTGCGACTCCCCTGCGACAACAGATAGCCACATGTTATCGTCTCCTTGGAACGTCCACTCTGTTTGAGAGGGGAAAACGACGCGTCGTAGGGAAGGGCACGCGTTCTGCCATGCCTGACAGAGTGAGAGCTCTTCTGTGATGTCACTGAGCCCAGTATAGTCCACGTGCGTAGGCGAGAGGTCGAGCGTAGAAAGATTGCGAAATTCGCTGAAAAGGTGTGAAAGCGCTGCTAGTAAGCCCTACGAGGGAAAACGCAATTATAAACGTCTTCGGAAAAAAAAAGACTACCAAAAATGTAGACTTACGATACCTGCGTAATGCAAAGTATGCCTCAGTGCAAGCTTCACCTTCAACGACTCAACTGTATTGAGGTTCCTGGACAAATTTCGCAATAATGTCGGGGTAACCAACATGGATGACAAATCCAAATGGCGGAGGGGAACGCTTGTCAGGGTCATTTGGGATAGATCCAGGTCAGGGATGTAGTCTTGTCCTATGAGCACAAGGGATTGTACAGGTCTTCCTGGTAAGATTGCAGCTGCTACGCGTGGGGAGCCGGAGAATGATACGAGAGATGCTAGGGCTTGAGGTAGGAGAGCGATCTGGTCGTGATAGTCGGGAAGACGGAGGTGTTGTGCTGCAGGGAGAATGTTGAGAAAATGAGTGAGACGGTTGTGGGTAAAGGGGCCAATGCCACTGAGAGAAACGCGCCGAAGGGAGTGGTAGCACGCATCAGTAGCAGGGAATATAAGAGAAGTTGAAGTTGGATATTCTGGTAGAGGTGGCAGGCCGAGATGTAGGTCTAGGGACTCGAGGTTGGTTGCGAGGCCTATTGCTTGTGAGAGGTTGGAGAGGAAGATGTCGAAGTCTGGTTCGTGGTATGCACCGTGCTCTGATTTCCATCGGATGTGGAATTTGTGGAGCCCGCTGGCAAGATTCGAATGGAGACGGAGGGTCTGGCAGCAACGGAGCGTGCTGTATGGGAATGGAGATGAGGCAGAGAGGGTCTCTGAGATGAAGATGTCTGAATATAGCAGCCATTCTGCTACTCCCCTCCACTGGCGTGATACACGGGCAACAGCTGCCAAGACAGAAGGCGAAAGACCACGGCAGACAGCCGCAAGAGTCTCATTTGGTAAGGATGCACTCCAGGTCGAGTCTGCAATTGAATTCTGTCCATCAACAGCCATCGTGGTCGGGTCCATAGCAGGTCGTAGGCAGGGTCACAACAACATCCCAAAGATACACCAAAAGTCGGTAAAACCACGGACATACTGACGGCTAGTGCAGGACCAAGCAAGGAATAACTGTGGAGTGACAGCGACCGATAATCCGAGCCACGTGCAGATGGTGGCTTCAGTTTCAAACTTGGGACGTAACAAGAGTTAAAATTACAGTACTGATACAGTATAAATTATAGGATAAAATCGAAAAATGTCTATGCACCGAAACCATACAGAGTACGCCCTGAGCGCTTCAGTGCGTAAACGACATCAAGGGCAGTGACAGTTTTCCGTTTTGCATGCTCAGTGTATGTTACCGAGTCACGGATGACCTGGGAGGAAGCGTGAGTAGGTATAAGGCAGTGTTGAAAGTCCACGTACGTTTTCAAGGAAGATCTTGAGAACACCACGGGTCTCCTCGTAGATGAGACCAGAGATACGCTTTACACCACCACGACGGGCGAGACGACGGATAGCAGGCTTTGTTATGCCTGAAATGCCAGTTAGATAAATGACAAGCCAAAGTATCAGCAAGTGGCTTACCTTGAATGTTGTCACGAAGAATCTTGCGATGACGCTTGGCACCACCCTTTCCGAGACCCTTCAAGACACATGAGATCTAATGCAAAACAAATGTTATGATCAAAGCTCACCTTGCCACCTTTTCCACGGCCAGACATTGTTGTGTGATGAGTTGAGGGTGATGTGTGTGATTGGAGTGGGTGGCAAACGACGCCGACAAATGCTTTTATATAACCGGCGGGTGGCTGTGCTGAATAACCGCATCCGGTTTGTTGATTGACCTTTCACGTGACCGCGCGACGCGTCTGTATATAGGATCACTTTCATTTTCTTAATTCCGAACCACCAAACTACTTCATCCACTTTTCATTAACAATGGCTCGTACCAAGCAAACCGCTCGCAAGTCTACTGGTGGTAAGTCACACTTTAGGTCTAGAGCAATGGAACCCGAGCTCATTAGTTATCAGGCAAAGCCCCTCGTAAGCAATTGGCTGCCAAGTCCGCTGCTCGCAAAACTGCACAAGCAGTATGTATATGTTTCTGAACCACTGGACTTTACTCACATGCTTGCTTAGAGCACTGGTGGTGTTAAGAAGCCCCATCGTTTCCGTCCCGGTACCGTCGCTCTTCGTGAGATCCGTCGGTACCAGAAATCAACAGAGCTGCTCATTCGCAAGCTCCCCTTCCAACGACTTGTTCGTGAAATCGCACAAGACTTCAAGGTCAGTTTTATGTCATGCATCAACTGAAGTTGTCTCATTGTTTTTGCCAGACTGACCTGCGCTTCCAATCATCCGCCGTGATGGCTCTTCAAGAAGCTGCTGAAGCATACCTCGTTTCATTGTTTGAGGACACCAACTTGGCTGCTATCCACGCCAAGCGTGTTACTATTCAACCAAAAGATCTTGCTCTTGCACGGCGGCTTCGTGGCGAGCGTTCATAGAGGGTTGTTATTTATTAGTGGTTGAGCTGTATTCTATTGTATTATCTATTTTTTTCGTACGGACCTGCATTCTGCAATGATGAGCCGATTTCACATACTTTTCGGTGCCCTACAGTTGTGATGCAGCCTACTGAGGAAGTATTCTGTTGACGAGTCTGAGCACGGCATGCACGCCGGCAACGATGTGCATGTCAGTCAGCCACCGAGCTAAGGCATACAAAAACTCGCTCGTTGTACTCTCCAGCCCATCACGTTTTCTCCTCAACTTCTTTGCACACCCCACATTCGTTCATAATGCGCTCCTTTTCAACACTCGCTCTCATTCTCCCAGCCGTACTCGCAGTGCCTCTTAAATTCGCCACCCACCACGAACATGTAAGTCCCTAATTATTCATCAAGGTGTACTGTCGATCCCATTCGCCCGCTTGCTACTAGCTGCCTTCCTGTGTCATTGCAGGCGTCGCTTATCCAGACCCTCGGCACGCTCTCGTCCTCCTTGGCAGACGAGAACTTGGCCCTCCCACTGGTGTCTCTGAACGCGCTTTCACCGACTTCCTACTCGTGTGTCACGAGTCCGGCAGGCGTTCATCCTCTGGCTCCCTCGTCGCTCGCCAGCAGGGCAGCCACTTGTCCGATGCTCTTGGAAATCCGGCGAAGCCTGGCACCACCGCGCCAGGATCCGCTGCACAAAGTTCTTCAGCGTCCGGTAATCAACGTGATAAGAGTGCTAGCTCTTCCGCTGCTAGTCCTTCAACGACTCATGCAACTACCACCTCACCTGCCCCATCTCCTTCAGAGACTGCTGGACATGCAGCTAAACCCGCATCGTCGGGTACTCCCTCCGGCAATGACGCTCTCGGAACTTCCTCTGGAAACACAGCTGCAACCTCCCCCGTGGATGACAACACACCCCATGACACAAATGTATCCGAGACACCACTGGCACAGTCTGACTTATCTGCGCTTGACACGCCCGCTGACGACAACACATCCCATGATACGGACGCATCCGAGACACCACTGGCACAGTCTGAATTATCGGCGCTTGACATGCCTGCTGCCACTAGCCCCGCGGATGACGACGCCTCCCCTGATACGAATGTCTCCGAGACACCGCTGGCACAGTCTGACTCATCTGCGCTTGATATGCCTGCTGCAACCACCCCCTCGGGTAACAACGCATCCCACAACTCGAAGGTCTCTGATGCACCACTGGCGCAGTCCGACTCATCTGTGATGGACACGCCCTTCATTGCAACACCCCAAGGTGTAACTGCCAGCCTCGCAAGCCCTTTCGTGGACAGCAACGTATCTGACAGCTTTGGCGACGCATCTGGCAGTACTGGTGATGTATCCAACTAATTTATCAATGCACCAGTCGATGATGGAGGGGAAGCTGTCGCTGTTCAAGTTGGTGCTCAGGTGTCTAGACCAGGATGAGACTTGTGATAGTCATGTATGATTGATTCTCCGAATAATAGTTATGCACATCCACTGGTGCCATGATATTAGTCCGTCGAAAGACTCGTTCACGAAGCTCACCTTGCGACACTGCTGCTTGAATCACTCCCCTTAGTTCCAAGCTACCTTGACTTCATCGATGTTTTATCAAACCAACGCAAAGCAACATTGAGATATTCAACCGTAACGTGCTGATGCTAAATGTACAAACTATGATGTAGTGACATTGTCCTGTAGAGTCCGTTGTTAATAAACATGGATTAGTAGTCCCTGGACAAGCACACATCCATCCAACACCCCTAGATAATCCAAAACATGCAAGACGTCTCACATCCACGCAGCACCAACAGCAACAACAATACCACCCACAAGCGATGCATAGGAAACACCCCAACGGTGAGAAGCGGCATTACTTCCACCTCCCGTGCCCGCTGTAGCACTAGCTGAGACCGAACCAATAGTAGGCGAAGGAGGAGGAGCATTAACCCCATTCATAGCAACCGCGGTATTCGAGAGCGCAGCAAAGCCAACAGCAGCTGGGTTGAATCGAAACACTGAATAGACATTTTTCTACGATCAATCCAAGTGAGCAAATTCGCCATTTAAACAGCAGAAGAGCAAGCTTACGAGGAAAGTGTCACCGATGATCCAATTTGGCGCGCTGCCACCGGTGTTCAATTCGAAGAACGCACCAACGCATTGGGAGGAGCTGATCTTTGTGAGTTGGAAATCGGCGGGGGAGATGGGCCAGCTGGGTCCGCCGAATGAGATGGCGACGTTGACGGCGGTGCCGCATGGGTAGGTCCAGTATCCCTGCCAGTTACCGGTGCCGGGTTGTGAACCTGGAATCTGTGCGAAAATGCTTTGAATGACACTGGAGGGCCCGCCGACGAGAGTGGTCCCGGTGTCGATGGCGGAGTAGGATGACGAGCCGGAGGGGATGGTGACGGAGTTTCCTTGGACGGTTAACGCTTGGAGGTGATCGATGTCAAGTTTTGTAAAGCTGAACAACGTATGGGCTCACATTTCATCGGTAGAATCCAATAAGATGGTGTCGTTGGAAGGGCCTGGTAATCGATGGTGCCGGTGTAAAGACTGCTATTGAGAAAGCCTGGAAATCATCCGTCAACATGTGAACAGACTGCGAGCAAAGATGAAATGACACACCCATAGTGAACGATCCTCCTGGTTCCTCAGTGTTGACGTTCGTAGCGTTGACGAACCGCGTGAGCTGAAACGCCATGACAGGATCAGTCCAAAGCCCAGAGCTTGCCAAGGTCTGCCAGAATGGTGTCGCTTTCGAACTAGCTATGCTCTGCCATCCCAAGCCCAACAAGCCAGACACGGGTGGGTTCAAAAGGCCCGACGACGCCTGCGTGACAGCGCCGAAAATCTGATTAGGAACAGAAAATCCAGCCATCTGTACGACATCCTGGCCTAATGTGCCTACTGCAGCGCCAGAACCGTATTGGATGCTGAAGGGCTCAGACAGATTGTGGAAAGTTGATGAGCTGAGGTCATTGAATAACTGGACTTTGGAGCAGCCGGTGGTGCAGGCTTGATCTGCGACCCAGAGATCGCTAATTGGTGGGCAATATTAAATAAAGTTTGCCGAGAATTTTCCAACGGCAAATAACTCACGACGAGCCAGTGTCAAGGATGACATTGAAAGAGATCGATGGGGTTCCTATAGCCACAGTTCCGAAATAACTGAAATGAAAGCTTTCGATAAATTATTCGACGACGGAGAATTATCGACCGACCTTGAATCCGCATTCTGGTTGGTCATCCTGTGAAGTAATCAGCGATGGCGAGTGGATCTATTGGGAGCCAACACTCACAAATTTGTTCCACTACTCCTTTTCTCGATGTTTCCCCCATACTTGGCAGTGAGGGCCTCTCGTTCGTTCTTAGCCCATGATTCCCAGTCAGCAACGGTCCGTTCAGACTGAGCTCTTCGGATGAGGGGGATAGACTGGCCAGCAGCCGGGACTGAATTTGGGGCAGCAGAAGTATTCGGTGAGATAATGAGAAGGCAAGACAGCGCGAGTGCCAACGAGGAAAGCATTTCGGATATTGTAACCTGATTTGAAAGCGATGAAAACGGGAACTTAATAGATGATATATAGTATTAAAAGGGCAGCGGGAAAGAAAGAACGTGGAATTCGTGCGCTCGCTCAGCTGGTGACGCACAAGTGCAAGCCTAGTGTCTTGGTACTGCGGCTCCAAGACATTTTAGTCAGCGACCTGGGCTTTGGGCTTGGTCGTCATATCAATTGTTCTTTTCATACCAGACCAACTAATCCCATATAGTAAGTTTTTACATTTAACCACATAGCCCAGCCTCCAGGGTGTCCTACATCATCATGACTTCTCGTACAAGACGCCGAGGCAGGTAGATCTTGTTCCGGGAAAATGATCCGACAAGTTAAGTTTGCATTGAAAACTGACGTGCCTAGCGACTCAAGCATGCTTTTGACAAGCCCAAGCCACATAAGGTAAATCCAGAAGCCCGTCCACCCTGAACAACCGCCAAGTCCCCTTGTTCAACCATCTCTCAAGAAACTCCCTCACAACATCTTCTTGTCTCAGTTCAACAATCACTAACGCCCACGTCTTCCCTGCAGTTGACACAGCCTCGATTGTCTCGACAAGTGCGGGAAGAAGCGAAGGATGGTAGATACAATCAACAATCAGGACGAGATCCCACTTGGCGTTGGGCTCAGGTGGCTTGGGGTAATAGCGTAACCGACCAGTTGGCGGCAAGGACAGCAATGTTTCCCAGTCTAGCTCTTCCACAGATATATTCGATCCTGGTGATCCCTCTGGAGGCTTTGTATTTTGCGTCCAACCCGCAAAATTAAGAGCGACATTTTTTCGCAGGAGTGGGAGAAGGGGCGCGATGTCCGTTGCAGTATAGCTTTTTGCACATGCAGAAAGCGCGATGCTAAGCAAACCCGTGCCTGCACTGTCAGACAGATCAGGGTGAATAAGACAGCCATCACAAACGTCAACATTCACCCCAACTCAAGTATATGGCTCTCTCGAAGTAAATCCTTATCGACCAACGGATTGCTTGGAGGGAAGCGATGCTGCTGCAAGATCACTTGAGCAAACGCTATGCTACCATCACCTCGTCGGATTTCTGCCAAGCGAACAAAGCACGCAGCATGGTCCTACCTCGCTCGCCACAAGACACTCCCAGTATCTCCTTTTCGGCTGCGCAGTGCAGTTTTGTCTTGCGCGAGTTCAATCTCGATGACATGCGGAGTCTCTTCACTACGAGTTTGCCTCGCAGACTTGCCCTTTCGCGACCTCGATGCCGATTTAGATCCGGAGGTGGGTGGTGTTGGCCGTGATGGCGCGGTGAGTTCAAATTGGATGGAAAGAGTATCCTTGCGAGAATCAACGTGTCCTAGGCCGTGGAAACCATCTGGTCCTGCCAGGTCGAGTGGTTTTTGGTTCAGAGCTGTGTACACGAGGAAAATCTGCGAAGGTGTAGATTTGAATCATGATATAAGTGAATCAAGCTGACCTCCTCGTCTGCATTGGTCACTGGTTCGGTGCCATCCGGGAGCTTCAGCAGATTCGAGGACATGAGATACAGCCAGACAACCAAATGCTACATAGAGCAAGGGTAAGTCCAAAGCTTGCTATGGCAGATGCAAACAGCGTCAAATAATCCGATCGAGGTGATCTGATGTGATTGATGATCGATGATCATTGTGTCCTCTACTACATCAAAGTACTTGATCGCAGGCATAAGTACTCGCGACTCGCTACGATAGCTGTCGTCTTTTGTGGTGGATGCCGTGAACTTTGGATCTACCCACGTCCTCTGCAGCTGGCCGATATCGCCACATTGGAGTTACTGAACGCGTGCACAGTGGCACACACGATATATAAGCGATCTTGTAAGTTTCCCTCCATCTTCTCATCTTCTGAGGCTTATAAAGGCTTCGTTATGTCTTGAAACTTAAGATGCATCGACGCATCTCACGCATCTTCCACTGCTACTAGACTTGTTACCATTTTCACTTGCAATCACGAATTCTGCTTCAATATGCCTAAGTGGAAAATCATTCCTCCGACCATGGAGGATCTTGATCAGCATTATTGTCACCCAATGATTGTGAAATTATTTCGCATCATGAAGGCCGTTTATGGGCTTTTGGATCCAGAAAATGAACCGTCTGGAATCCATGAAGGAAAACACGCCGCAACTTTTGGCTATGAAGATTCAGAAGATACCAGCGAATCTTCTGTATTATCAAGCCTTTTCATCCATTTTGGTCTATCCAGCCAAACTTCTCCACGCTTTGCTATCATATTGCCGTCTATGCAAATCGAAGATTTGACACAAGGATCGCGTATACCCCTCCCGCCTGAGCTTGTACCGACCGTGACAGTCATCCGCGATTTCACTATTGCGAGATCTCAGTTTACCCCAGATCCAAATGACCCAGAATACGACGTATATGACTTTGAATACGAAATATACGAACCAGAGAGCTACCCTGCGGGTCAGGTGTGGGAACGAGTTCAAATGCAGGTGAGAGCTAATTCGTAATACTGACCTATTTGTTTTGATGCAAATCGTTGGCATCAGAAATTTCACGAGCTCCTTTTGAATGCAGGTATTATCGAGAGCACACACCCTCGACTCAGTCATCGATGTGATATTTGTCTATTGGACCTCCTCCAATGCAAGGTTTGTCTGAAAGTTATGTGCCCTACACGCAACTGCGTTGCATTCCCATTGTCTTGCATGCGCTGGCGGCCATGTGCCGCAGGACACCACTGCTGGTACGGTGACATCTGTATTGATTGCGTTGTCGGCGGCACAACCTGTCTATGCCAGGAAAGCTGGACGTGCGACCTCTGCACAGAAAAAGGCGGCTTCTTTTTACGTTGTCTTCGCTGCGACAGGCCATTTTGCGGTCGATGCTCGTACCTTGTGGGGTGTCGCGGCTGTAGAGCTTCGAACCTCTGCCACGATTGTGCCGAAGAAGCCCCAAAGGATGAAGCAAAGGAAAAATATGTGGAACTTGTCGGTCCATGCACCAAATGTAACTCTCCAGTTTGTAAACCCTGTGCGACAGCGGCGGCGGCGGGCACGTCTGTCCACATCGCTGTTGTTAGTTTCTCGACGGGGTGTGATTGTATCAAGTCGTATAACTAATGGAGCAACACTTGAAGGTTGCTCTTGGCTGGGATTTGTACTTGCAGCCTTAAACAAGAAGAATATAAGTCGTTTTTGTGTTGGAATACATGCGTATGCGCACATGATGAAACTAACAGTTCGTGCTAGTGAATTTTTTGATCTGCATTCCCTCAGAGCAATGACACTGTTGATATACCGAACATCCTATCATTCGCAAGTCCACGGATGAAAAAAAATATTGGATACGCTCATACCTTGGTATATGACATAGATTCAAGCTGCACCTTCAAGCTGCACCTTCAAGCTGCACCCTGTTTGTCTGTTTCACCAGCAGATCGAATACTTTCTGTTTGCTCTCGATGTCCCAGAAAATGATTGTGATGTCATCTCCGATGCCCGCAATTCGCTTGCTGCCTGGCGATACTGCGATGATGATAGCACCCCCATTCTGGTGTCATTCGAATGGTCATCCGACTAGTGCTTAGGTTCTGCGTGCCTAAATTCGTTGGTCTTTGAACGAGTGACAACCGGTCGGCCGTCCGTGCTGTATTCACTCGATTGTGTGCTCTTGTATCGTCCACATTGGTGCCTAACCATCCCTGGTGCTGTCTGCGCCAGCACTGGTCGCCCCACTCAAAGCGCTTAGTGAAATCTCTCGGTGCATCTGCATCAGGCAGCCCCGACCGCGTCACCTAGCACTAGTCACCCCTTCATCTGTACATGGCGATTGTACTCACTGTAGAGCCTCGAACCTCTGTCACGAAGTGCCGAGGAAGCCTCGGATAATGTAGTGGGAACCCATGTGGAGACCATTGGCCCATGTACCAAACGGACCGCCCAGCATGTACACAAGAAAATTGGCAGGTCCAACGTACATAAAGTGTAGCCGGGGCACGCGTACTGGCATGATTCTGATTTGGATCAGACTAAGGGTGCCGCGACATGTCGTCATTCAGGTTAGCTGGTTCATGGATTTGTACAGCCTTGAATCAAATCAAGCATTTGGACCTTGGTGTCGGAATACATGTGTAAGATGCTGAGCGCTGCTTGAAGCTGCCGTTGCCTTCCAAACCAAGCGTAACACGGATGGCATGGTGCTACAGCCAAATCCCCACGCACAGACCATCACCAGAAACCTTTATAAACTTGTGGTCGTACTTTGTTTGTTCTTTAGAACATACTCAGCTAGGATCTATTTTATAGAAACTAACTCGAGTCTCGCATGTTTACACATGCCACATCCTTCAATTCCGCTGGATGACACCAGCGCTCACTCGTTCGACAGAGAACATGGTTTCTGCTCGCAGGAATCTCGAGGACGTTTGGGTTCGTGCATTGTCGGGCTGCTTGCAGTCTGGTGAAGCTGGATCCAACGAGTTGAGCGTCTGTCTGACGGAACTTCAGGATGTATTGATGATAATGTATTCAGCAAATATTAGTCAATCCTGTTGCAATGGAAGCCATAGCCATCTCGAGATCATATGCTCGTCTGATCAGCTGAGAAATGATGCCATCTGCATGCTATTATTGGCCGCCAGCTAGCTGCATCAACACAACTGCCTCTGGAACGTTACTGATGTCGCTACGTGACAAATGCAAGCAGCGACAGTTGTTTTTGTTGTGTTTCAAATTTCAACGTTAACAACCATATCATCATCCCCTGTGCATGATTCGCCCATACTGTGATCTGGATGAGCACATCGTGCTGTATCCCTGAAAGGTCCGTAGGTGTCACGAACTCACGATCATTGGTAGTACTAACTGTGTATTCGCTCATTTTTCATTTGCAGCATTGCTTCCAAAGTCCAGAATAGCCAGGATGTCTCTTACCCTTGGACTGGGTTTCCCTAGGCCAGGCTTCCCTGGGTGTTGTTCCCAAGGAAAGTGCCTGCAAATCCGTCGGAGAGCCATCGATGGCATCCAACACGCCAATCCGTGACGTTAACTGTGTGTGAATATTGTGCCTAGTATGCATAGCACATATGACTACGAGAACACAGGACAGATATATAAAAGCGTCAGATGCCCTCTCATCAACACCCTTCCCTGTTGTGCTTTGTCTCGCTCAACTAGTGGATTCCAGGGACGTGCAGCAGATGTGAGTATTGCGCAGATTTGACGTGTCCTGATGGCGATTGAACTTGAGCATTCCCAGTCCAATGAGCTTCAAGCTATACACTGTCCTCGTGGCAGACAGTACATTATCTTTTATTTTGGCCTCGGGACGATAACACAATATTTTAGGTATTCTGTATCACGACCATATGGCAACTATCACAGATGAAATCACTTTCATCTGGTGTCGTCCAAAAGCACTATCTGCAATGTTATTTTTCGCCAATCGCTATGTCGCTCTGTTCGGGAATGCCTATATGTTATATGTGTATCTTACGCCCATTTCAGACGAGGTTCTGTGATTTTGTTATCCTCGTACTCAGCTGGCAGGCTCATATATTATTTGTGCAGAGGTTTTAACTCTGGTCCTTCAATATGTGTTGTTTTGCTCAACAAAATCCTAGCTGCCAAACATATGTCGCATCCAGAGAACTTCTCTTTTTTTTCCAACAAATCCTCGTTTGCCGTACGTACATTCTTATGGCGAGCACCCTATACATGGATTGATATTTCCAGTTATCTTGACTCTTCGCACTTACGCTCTCTACTGCCGTAGCAAGCGCCTCCTTACTTGGATGATAATCATCGTCTGTTCTCTTGGAGGAGTAACTGTACGTTTTCACATAAACCTCTGGACTCTGGGAGCCTACTTATGGTTTATAGGCGGGAACGTATGGACTCCATTCAGACATCGTGCCAGGATTTAATTGCTTGGAGTCATATTCGGAAAAGATGTACGTAATCTTCCTCATCGTTCCGCACGCTTGCTCACAAGATGTTGCAGAGCCGTCAGTAAGTGAATTCAAAGTAAGCTAGGAACATGATGCTATAACTTTCTTACTTTGCAGGTCCCGGGTTGGGATGGGTGACACTACTTGCCTACGAATTACTCATCTTTGTCCTCACAGTTTACAGGATATGCAAAACTAGAGGACTGTCTCTGGCAATGTCGAGGAGAAATATACTTGATATCATATTTCAAGATGGTAATTTTTGTTGCATCGGTGATCGTGAGCATTGATTCAAACAAATGCAGGCGCAATGTATTTCGCGTGAGCTCGCTAGAGAAACGCTGATTCGAGTATATCTGATCCTTCATTAATGCCTTCAGGGTGATGACATTATCCAATCTACCCAATATCCTGACGTACTACGTGAGTCTACTAATGAATTATTTGTCGAGATGCACGCTCACTCTTTGATTCAGTGTGGCTCTGTGAGCACACACCCGCTTCTTATGATCAAATTGACTAACTATTTCTGGCGACTGGCAAGAATACCATCAGAGGCAGTCTGGCCACATTTACTAGCTGGCGAGTATTTCGTGCGGTAAACACAAATTGGTTCTGACTATGCACTTTAGCATGTCTGTGACTCTGGTCTCGCGGCTGATGCTTAATTTACACAAATCTGTTGATGCTGGCATCCTTTCCACTCCCGTCCGAGATGACGACTACGACTCCGCTGCTGTCCTTACCACCAGGATCAACGCACAGTCCGCAATTTCCTCTTCCTATTGCTAGGTCAATATTTAGTTATGTTTCTGGGTGCGAATACTCTTGACAGACGTAGTAGAAAGCGCTAATGGAAGTACATCGTGCATATGAAACAGTAAGATGGAAACCGTCGAGAGTTCTATCAATCTTTCAATGTGTACAATGAATATGCACCACAGGCTTCTTCTTGATATCAGCTCTGAGCGATCCTGAATTCTAAGATTATTGTATCTACAAGATCAAAAACCTGGCTAGGCGCTAGACCAGCCGTGGCGCGATGAATCACCGTCAATCGATCGCCACTAATGTGTCAAATTATAAGGGACTCGCGCGATAATACAATCAGAATGTCCAACTCGTCCAAAGTCATTTTAAACAGGAATTCAGAGGGTACGCTCTATGATGATCATGACTGTCTGCTCCGAACTTGAAGTAGCGAAATTGAACTATGCCTAATTACAATACACCCAGCATCCCGACTTTTCTACGTGAGTTGACACCACTCTGACCAAGGATGATAACCACTAGCTATTCTCATATCCTTACTACCAAGGTATGTATCCAAATGCAGTCCTTGATTTCCTAATAAATAATCATGATGAACTTTTGCATTGCGTTTGAACTTCTTCCAATGTAAAGCTTTGGCACAACGGCTACTCAAATCATCAGTCTCGTAAGGACCAAATCCTCTGACAGAAGTCAATGCGTTCTGGAATATCATGCGTCAAGAGATATAGCATACGCCTCGCTTTCATCGTCATCGTCACTCGACCACCATTTCCTTTCCTGCGCCCGAACCTTGTTCATCCCGTGCACCTGCGCAGAAACATGCATCCACCGCTCAGCATATATCCCTGCATTATGGCGTCGACTCATCACTACCGAATCCCATGCGAGGATGGTGGTGAGGTTCGGGAAGATGTCGGAGAGAAACGCTGCGACTGCTACGGTGGCGCGCGCCTCAATCAGGGAGTCAGCGAGACCTAGGGTTCGCAAGGCTGTGTTTTCTATCCCTTCACGGTCTGATGGCACCTCTATGAACGCATCTGTATTCAAAGCAATGCAAAGCTTCTGAAGGTCGGGACAACAGTCGAGCATTGCGATGAGGCCTATCTGAGTGATGCCAGACTTGACGCGCCATCCAGCTGTGTCGTTGAGGGAGAGCGAATAAAGGTGGGGCCATGCAGAGACCAGCGACCGGAGGTCGTTATCATCCAGGTGTATACTGTGATTGACACTGATGTCTATCCTGCCCAGACATTTAAAGCAAGTAAGGGGCATAAAGTCACGCAAAGTGAGAGTATGACATGCAGGAGGTGGTACGCCAGTCGAAATGCTACCCAGGGGTAAAATATGAAAGCCATTCGGGGCAAGCGGAGGCTGGTTACCCAGAGTGACTGGATAACCTATCATATTGACGAGAGGTGGTATCCAACCTCCTACATTAGCTGGGAGTTGTGGATGCGCAACTACTTGTAGTGGATGTACTGGCATGACCCGAGGACTTGGCGGTGTTATCAATCGCAGGCTCAGATCTTGCAACTGAGTACTTGTGAACCGCCTGAGAGTAGTCAAAAGTGAAGTGATACTGGTAGGTGGCGGGTTGGTGTCCACTTGGACGTGCATAGAAACCGGCGACCCGCCAAGCCTGTTGATGAATGTGTCTAGGAAAGACATATTCGCTACGTGAATCTTGAAATCTCGGACACATGAAAATGCCCCTGAAGGCAAAGACGAGGCCAGTCCTACGTTGTTGAGTATGGTGAATGAAAGCCTGCGAAGGGCTGGTTGTTTGGCAAGATGTGCAAGTGCTGTACCCTCAATAACTCCACATCTGATCTCTTTGAGATTATTCCACGCGCAAAGGGCTTCTGATAGAGAGGGAAAATCATTGCAAAAAGCGTTGGTGGGCAGGGTCACTTCTGTCACGTTAGGACAAACGTAGGGCAGCGAAGTCAATATGCCGAGCTCGGGTATGCGCCATTTGCGACTATCATTCGTAATGCTTATCACCAGGGAAGTAACTGTGGGCCCTGAAAGCGTGCGAATGAACGAGAAAGTCTCAGTTCTTTCGTCATTCCAGTTGATCGACTTCAAATTTGGAAACAGAGGCGAATTTGTCGGGGGGTGACACAGAGAGAGAACGATTGACACGTCTACTGGCCGAGCAGGGTCATGGACGCATAAGTGCTCGACACGACGTGCAAGGCCGCGAAGTATTTGCCATTCTGCCATTTTGAGTGGTCTTCGAAGCATTGACATAGGTTGTGGCCTTGCCTGCATAAGTTCTCGAAGTTTGGATCACCTTTCATACTAATCTGGGGCAAAGAGCTCACCGCGAATATCCGTGAAAATTAGGTCAGAGGCCAAGGGCCGTAGTAATGGTGTGAGTCCTTCCAGTCGCGACCATAGAGCACTTGTGGCCACATGATGAAAGACCTTGGAGGTTCTAGCAAGAGAAGCAAGAGTTCTTCCAGCAGCAATACCGTGAGTGCCACTGTCATCTCGTATATGTTCACATATGATGCAGAGAAGCTCTTGGATAAGGAAAAGTCTGTGCAGTCGCGCATGTGGTGGTGGTGAATGTGTGGCGCATTGAAAGATGCCACTGGCTGAATCCATTTCCTGTCTCAGGCGTGCACCAGCCTGACTCTGGGTGTTGAGATTCGATACAAAGCGAGTAACAGATGGACCTCAAAAGTCCGCCAAGAACTAGTACTGTTAGTAGACTTGGAGGGAAAAGGGTTTTCGTGATTTCTCGCGTAAGGAATTAAGGTAAGGATATTAATACATAGTTCTTATATCAGATATAGCATGCATCATGCAGCGACTCTCACATTCATTTGCACTCCCAGATTCGATAGCAGAATCCACTGATCACACAGCGTTGTGAGGAAAGACTGTCTTCCTTCTAATCATGACCTGCGGGAGACTAATAATTCTGAAGACAGGATATTTTCACATTTTCAGTCTCGCGATCAATTGGGATACAATCTCGAAGTAGTCCACATTTGATCAAATATTTTGAGGCTAATACTGAGTTAGTACCGCCTTCAATGAAAACCTTCCTGAGAACCGCCTATACTCACTTTTCCACCCTCAAACATTACCAAGCGAATTATCAAGGCCCTGTTTCGCCTTTACTCCAGGCTACACCTCGAATAAGTAAGACCTGGTAGCCAACCGTTACCTACGAACATCGGACTGGGAGGTCAACCAGTCAAAGTCTATCGAATCAAGATCTTGAACAAACAACGCACCCGGTTTATTCGCTTCGGCGCCACCTCCTTTCCTGCTGTCGAATTCTGATCATTCCCTTGATTTGCTGAGAAACGCCTTCCCAACGAATGGCGTACACCGTTGGGTCCGTGCTATTTGCGTCCCGTCGGACACGCATTTGATCCGACTTCCAAGCTGTGACCTCATTGAGCCTAGGAAAAACGTCGGATAGGAATGCAGCGACTACGGTGGCTGCGCGAGGTTGGATAACTGAGTCTGCAAAAGCAATTGTTCGGACATTCATGTTTTGGACTCCTTCCCCTGGGCGATCCAAGGGCACCTCTGTGAACGTGTCGGTATTGATTGCAATACAAATAGTTTGGAGTTTGGGGCAATATTGAAGCATTTTGAGCAAGCCAATCTGGGTGATATCAGATTTTGCGACCCAACCGTGCGTTTTGTTGACACTGAAGATTCGGAGGTGAGGCCATGCAGACGCCAAGGATGCTATATCATCGTCTGCAAAATGTATACTGCAATTCACGTCAATTATCAAGGTGTCAATGCTCCCAAACTGGGCGAGAGGCATGAGGTCACTGCCATGAATGCCGGTGTGCGCTGGTCCGTTAAATTGATTACCAGTAGGTGGCACCAGTGGAGGTTGAACCACAATGGGCATTTGTATCCTACGCAGACTCTGCAATGAGACATTCTGCGGCTGGACGCCCACGTAATGCTCGGTGAGAAAGGCAAAAAACGCTCTCATGTCGCAGGGAGTTAGACCAACATCCACGCGACTGCGAGTCGATGTGGGATGTATCCCCAGTTTCTGCATGAACTCGATTAAGGAAGGTAGCTTAGACACATGAACTTCCAGTTCGCGGAGGTGCAAAAAAGTTTGCGGAAATGGAGCGCGGTCTATCAGACTTTGAGAGATGGATTGTGACAATATAAATGCAAGTTTGCGTAAGTAGGTTTGCTTGACGAGATGACGAAAGGTGACTGTATCGATTTCACCACATGTGACTTCCTCGAGGTGATCCCATGCGAGAAGCATGTTCGAAATTGGGGGACAGAGAGAACTGGAAGGAAGGCTGATGACTTTGACAGCAGGGCAAATGAAGGGCAAAGCAATCAATATAGCAGATGCAGCTGCATCCCACCGAACATTGCTACTCGAACAATCAAGCGTAAGGGATGTCAGAGGGGGTCCACACAGAGTTTGTAAGAAGCACATTGTTTGGGGTCTGCTGTCATTCCAGACGAGCGAGCATAGATTCGGGAACAGCGGGGACGAGGTAGGTGGACGGGAAAGTGTAAAGATGACGGACGGTTCCACAGGACGAAGGGAGTTTAAAACACGCAGACGCTGGACACGACTAGCATAGCGTTGAATGATGTCCCATTCTTCTTTTCGAGGTACCCGTTCAATACCAACCACTGTTGTACCTAGAGGCTGATAAGCACTCAATGAGTTATATACTACCAAAAACAACAGACGATGTACCAGACGCAAATACAGTCGAGTGACTTCTGCAGGTAGGCACTGGATAAGAGGGGCAATGCCGTCGAGATTTGACCAGAGAGCATTCAATGCCACGGCATGAAAGGCCTTGCAGGTTCTGGCAAGACGTGCCAGAGCCACTTTGGAAGTATCGGGGATATCATCTTCGTCACCGTGACAGATGTTCGCATATTATCATGAATAGCTCATGCACGAGGCATAATCTATGCATTGCAGGCTGTCAATACAAGTCTCATTTGAATTAGAGTTTGGTTGACGTAAAAGGAACCTTTTTTATTTGGTCTTGCTTGCAGCTAAGATTCATACTCAGCTCGCTGTCGGTCACGATGT
This sequence comes from Suillus occidentalis, assembly GCA_016628085.1. NCBI lineage: Eukaryota > Fungi > Basidiomycota > Agaricomycetes > Boletales > Suillaceae > Suillus > Suillus occidentalis. The sequence goes on from JABBWB010000058.1 coordinate 79,221, forward strand.
TCACGACTTTGTTTTGCACCACCACCATTATCCTCCACCATGTCGGCTCCTAACTCTCCAAGGCTTGTCGACTCGTTTACCGCACCAAAGGAAATATTACAGGAGTTTGCAGATCTTGCAGAAGAAGAAAATATCGACCCCTTCGCAGAAACAGCCTCAAAACGTCAGATTGCAGCACGACAGTCCGACTACCATAACCGTCGCTTTAGTCGCGTTGCGCAGGAGAGTGCAGATGCTTTTAAAGCTGCCGAAGACGGAATGGAGGTGGAAGGAGGATATAAAGAGGCAATGAGACTGGCTAGATTAGAGCAGGAGGAAGCAAGAGTCAGGCGGGCGATTGAAGAGAAAGAGAGGCAGGAGAGAGAAGAAGGAAAGATGAAAATGGACCTCGACAAGACTCCTCCTCGTGCCGAACTCGAGGATGTCGCCATGGAGCTTGCCGCTGCAAAGGAGCTCGCAAATTCTCGGGAAGCCACTTCTGGGACCAAACGTAAACGGAGATGGGACGTTCCCGAACCTGCGGACGAGAACGTCGATCCCAACAAGACTGATAAGAACGAATGGTCGAAAGAAGCTTTGGAGGCATCCGCGCCGAAAAAGCGTCGTTCTCGCTGGGATGCCACTCCAGCAGAGGGCAACGCTGTTGGTGAGACGCCTAAGAAATCTCGTTGGGATCAAGCTGCTGTCATACCAGAAACACCCATGACGCAAATAATAATGAATGCGCCGGGTATCATGCAGGAGGATAAGCATAACCGTTATCTCAGTGACGAGGAGTTGGATGCTATTTTGCCGGCTACCGGGTATGCTATTGTTACACCTCCCCCTGGATATGCACCGATGGTAGCTCCCCGCAAGCTTATGGGTGCACCTGTCACAGAAGTAGGTGGCTTCCATATCCAGGAAGGCTCTGATGCTGCATCAGTAGCTGCTGCTGCTGGGCTCGCGCCTGAACTTCCCACCGAGATACCTGGTGTCGGCAGTCTTGCATTTTTCAAGGCCGAGGATGCCCAGTACTTCGCCAAGATTCTCAAGGAGGAAGACGAAACAGAGCTATCGGTGGATGAGATGAAGGAGCGCAAAATCATGCGTTTACTTTTGAAGATTAAAAATGGTACTCCCCCTGTACGAAAAACTGCCCTCCGCCAAATCACTGACAAGGCACGCGAGTTTGGTGCTGGTCCTCTCTTTGACAAGATCCTTCCTCTGCTCATGGAACGCACTCTCGAGGATCAGGAGCGCCACTTACTTGTGAAGGTCATTGATCGTGTTCTCTACAAGCTCGATGACCTTGTCCGTCCGTACGTTCACAAAATTCTCGTTGTCATTGAGCCGCTCCTCATTGATGAGGATTACTATGCTCGTGTGGAGGGTCGCGAGATTATATCCAACCTCTCTAAAGCTGCCGGTCTCGCGCACATGATATCCACTATGCGTCCTGACATTGACCACGCCGACGAGTACGTCCGTAACACCACCGCTCGCGCATTCTCTGTCGTTGCCTCCGCGCTCGGCATTCCTTCCCTACTACCTTTCCTCAAGGCTGTATGTCGCAGTAAGAAGTCGTGGCAGGCGCGGCATACCGGTATCCGTATCGTGCAACAGATCGCTATCATGATGGGGTGTGCCGTCTTGCCCCATCTTCGCAATCTTGTAGCCTGTATTGCGCACGGTTTGCAGGATGAGCAGCAGAAAGTACGGACCATGACTGCACTTGGACTTGCTGCCCTTGCTGAAGCATCTGCGCCCTACGGTATCGAATCCTTCGATGAGGTGCTGAAGCCTCTTTGGCTCGGTATTCGTCTGCATCGTGGCAAGGGCCTTGCTGCCTTCTTGAAGGCCATCGGCTTCATTATCCCCCTCATGGACCCCGAGTACGCATCCTACTACACCAAGGAAGTCACAGTCATCCTCATTCGTGAATTCCAAACTTCTGACGAAGAGATGAAGAAGATCGTCCTTAAGGTGGTCAAACAATGTGCAGCCACTGAAGGTGTCACGCCTCAATACATCAAGCAGGACATCCTGCCTGACTTTTTCAGGGCGTTCTGGGTTCGCCGCATGGCGCTTGATAGGCGAAATTATCGCCAGGTTGTGGAGACGACTGTCGAGCTTGCGCAGAAGGCTGGGGTGTCTGAGATAGTCGGCAGAGTTGTAAATGAGCTGAAGGATGAAGCGGAGCCTTACCGGAAGATGGTCATGGAGACAATCACCAAAGTCGTCGCAATGCTTGGTGCTTCAGATATTGACGAGCGGCTCGAGGTCCGTCTCGTTGACGGCATCATCTACTCTTTCCAGGAGCAGACTACCGAGGATCAAGTCATGCTTGATGGCTTCGGCACGGTGGTTAACGCCCTTGGCATTCGTGTCAAACCCTATCTCACACAGATTGTCTCTACCGTGCTCTGGCGGCTCAATAACAAAAGCGCTAAGGTTCGGCAACAGGCTGCAGATCTCACAACGAGGCTGGCGGTCGTAATCAAGCAGTGCGGGGAGGACCAACTTCTCAGTAAGCTGGGCCTCGTTCTGTTCGAACAGCTTGGTGAAGAATATCCCGACACTCTCGGTAGTATCATTGCTGCAGAGGGAGCAATTGCTAATGTTGTTGGTATGACGCAGATGAATCCGCCAGTCAAGGATCTTTGTGAGTTGCCTTTACTATGTCGTAACGTTGATCGCTAATATTTGTTATTAGTGCCTCGAATGACGCCTATTCTCCGTAATCGTCATGAGAAGGTGCAGGAGGCATCTATCAACTTGATTGGTCGTATTGGTGAGTGTCAATGTGATGCGTTCATGCCATTCGCTAACTTATTATTCTACCAGCCGATCGTGGTGCAGAATTCGTGCCAGCGCGAGAGTGGATGCGCATTTGTTTTGAGTTACTGGATTTATTGAAGGCGCACAAGAAAGGTATTCGACGTGCTGCTGTCAACTCCTTCGGATATATTGCGAAGTCCTTGGGTCCTCAGGATGTTCTCTCGGTTCTTCTCACCAACTTGCGTGTGCAAGAACGTCAAAGTCGTGTTTGCAGCACTGTCGCCATCGCCATCGTCGCTGAGACCTGCGGTCCCTTCACGTGTATCCCTGCCATCTTGAACGAATACCGGACAGCGGAGCTCAACGTGCGCACCGGTTGTCTCAAAGCCCTCACATTCGTCTTCGAATATATTGGTCCCCAGTCGGCGTACTACTGTGACTCCGTGGTCACCATGCTTGAAGATGCTCTAACAGACCGCGACCTTGTTCATCGTCAAACTGCTAGCGTCATCGTGAAGCATATCGCACTTGGTGTCGCGGGCATGGGCTGTGAAGACTCTATGATGCACTTGATGAATCTTGTCTGGCCTAACTGTTTTGAAACGTCGCCGCATGTCATTGGCGCTGTTATGGACGCAATCGAGGCAATGCGGGTATGTCTTGGCCCCGGTGTTCTTTTGAGCTACGTTCTACAAGGTTTATTCCACCCTGCACGCAAAGTCCGCGAGGTGTGTCTTTCCATGTGCATATTCTACTTCACGTACTGATCCAATTTGCTTTGTTACTAGGTCTACTGGCGCGTCTATAATGCATTGTACCTGGGTGCTTCGGATGCTATGGTTCCCTTCTATCCCGACCTGGGTGAGCTCAGTGAAGGACAAAATGTGTATGACAGGCATCCACTACAGATGTTCCTCTGATCAACGACAAATGCTGATGTGTCATTGTATGATTAGGCGCCGAGTTACTTATCTTTTTATTACCTTTCCCTCATGTAGATCTAAATGCAATAATGAAATAATGGGTCCTTCGATATTGTGTCGGACCTCTGATGTTTACTGTCATTCGTTTCAATTGGACTCAGGTCAAGTAGCAGTCATGTGTCGAACGGATCGGCAACATTTCAGATTGATGTATTGTAGACATTCATGCGAGGTATTGTGTGTGTAGTCTAAGCAAAGTGAACGAGTATTGTATAGCCGTAGGAGAAACAGTGAAAAACAGTCAGAGCAGTTTTGTTCAATTTGAGTATGAAGGAGGTCCTGGAGCCATATTACGTCAGAATCAACCCAACAGAACGACTGAAACAAGCTTACCAACTAAGCGCACGGAGTTCTGTATGGCGCATTGCAAGGTCATCTTCTCGCCATCCGAGAGACTGTCAATGATGCGAACGAGACCATCTAGGGAAGCCTTGCGGTCTTCATCTGCAACCTCCGCGAAATGGCTAAGTAGATGATCAGCCTTGAGTTTCGACAAGGTCGGCGTGATGTCGAGCTGCTCAAGGACTTCGGCTAAAGCACGGTTGTTGGACAAGCCACTATCAGGGATAAGTGAATCCAATAACACGGTGCGCTCCTCGGATCCTATTTCAGGGTTGCTGTCTTCAATCTGCTCAAGCAAGCTAGAGCGAGCGATGCGGGCGCGAAGAGCCCAGTAGAAGTATCTCCGGGCATCTTTCCATACAGCAGGTTTCGCACAACCTTTAGCTTCCATTCGCCCAGCGCGACTGTACACAAATCAGACAAAGATAATCTTGTGAGGTTATGGGAACACCTACTCATGAAGGTCTGCGTAAAGCAAAGCAAGCTGCTTGTATGTGGGCTGCAAGAAAATCTCCCTGTCGGCCAGCGCTTCCGTTGCCTGGGCTCTCTCCTCGGCGGTCTTGGTGGTATCCTTGCTGGCGTGCTTAAGCTCGGCGTACGTCGGGTCAAGACGCTCCATCAATGTCAAGATCTTGTCTCGGCGCATCTTGATCTCAACAATGCCCTCCGGTTCGAGAACACCAGCACGAGCCTCGACGTCTGCATACATCTCCATCTTCTCCGGGTTGATCGAGGGGTCAAGAACGACCCAGGCACCACCGCGCAGTTCACCATTGGGGACAATGTAAACAAAGACAGGCTGTTTGTAGGCGGATAACCCATCAACGATTTTCGAGCCCTGTTTGAGCACCTCGTCGTACATGTCCTGCTGACCACCGGAGAAACCGCGCCAATTAGCGAAGATGATGAGAGGAAGTCCTTCACGATTGAAATCGAAGATGGCTTGGGCGGTTTTGTAGGCAGAGTTGGGGTACCAGACTTGACCTGCCTCCATGACTCTTTGTTCGAATGACGCTGGGTTAGCAGGATCTGCAGGAACGATGCGCTCAATTGTCCGGGTCTCGACAGCAATGACACCCATGGGAATACCACCAAGGCGTGCACGCCCAACAACGACAGTCTGGGCCCACCCGCCGAGTGTCTCCTGGAAGGACCCCTTGTCAAAGAAGCCACTGAGCCACTGCGACGTGTGTTCATCTTCTTTGCCTTCAATGAACCAACGAGGATCATACGGGCCCTTGGGAGGTGTGAAGGCGATATCGCGATCCCAAGAATCTGAAGTTTCGCGAACAGGCAGAGAGTCGCCCTTTGACTCTGGAACATATGATAACCACTGCAAGATGTGGGTGACACCCTCCAAGTCGCTGCTAGCGGTGAGATGTGATATACCATTCTTGTACATGATCTGTGTTCCTCCAAGCTGCAGGTTGGAGGTATACACCTCCCGTCCGAGTACCTTATTCAGGGCTGGAGCACCAGTGAGAATAATAGGCTGGCCCTCGACTTGTACTGCACGTTCTCCAAGACGTACGAGATAAGCTCCGATTCCAACTGACCGAGCAGTGACCAAAGTGATAGTGAAGATGTCGTCGTATGCCCGTGATGTTTCACCAGCGATAAGACCCGATCCCTTCAGACTCTCAACACCGAGACCATCCTGCAGACCTATAATATCGGTGATCTTGTAGCGCAGCTCGCCATTAACCTCCATCTCAGCGGTGCGAATAGACGCAGCAGCCTTCTCTTGAACCTTCAAGTAGTTCTCCCGAGTCAGGTAGATATAATCAATGCCTTTCTCCGGGTGTCCACCATCGTTCCAGGAACACGAAAAGAGATTCATCACTTCTTCTCCCAGGCCAATGCGAGCGCCAGAGTTGGCAGAAAGGTAAACACGAGGAAGGCCATGTTCGCGAGCGTACTTGGTGACGGTGTAGAAGAACTGATCCTCAATAGGACCAAAAGAACCGATTTTGTAGGTGATGTCGTTGGCAATCACAACAACCTTGCGCCCGCTGGGATACTCAGGTGTCCTGAGAGTGAACACCCAAGCAACCATGCCGAAGGTGTTGTTTCCTGGAGCACGTTCAACCTCCGCGAGTTCGTCATGCTCGTCAAGCACGAGTTCCTTCGCCTCGAGAGTGTTCTTGGGCGAGCTCAAGGAAGAATCAGTTGCACGAGCCTTGATCCAGAGATTATGCAAGGCTTTGGAAAAGAGCTCGGGGAAGTCATAGACATAAGTGGTACCGATAAGATGCGCCTGGTATCGCTTGGGTTGCAGCGACTCTTTGGTTGGGTACGGCTGGTGGACGGGTTGGAGGTGAAGAGGTCCTTTTTCTCCGATGGATTTTAGGATAGTGGTGCCTTTGTCCGTTGTGATCTCCTGATAACCATGGAAGTTGACTACAAATCCAGAGACGTTCTCTATAATGCAGCGAATAGGGGTTACATTCCCCTCGCTATCTTCCAGAGCAATGCGAATTTCAGAACCAGTGACGTGGAGACGCCATAACCGTTTTCCATGTCGTTCGATGAATCCAGCAATAGCTGTCAAAACGTCTTCATACGAGACCGCGAGGTTGTATACGAAGTTCATGAAGATGTGGTTGACGTCAGCATTACGGTGTTGTGCACTGACGACTTCCAATGCATCGAGAACGCTTGTAACGAGGCGATCGGTCTCGGAAACAAGGTACTCTGCGGTACTCATCGAGCCACGTAGGCGTCCAGGACGAACAAGTGCGCGAATGAAGAAGCGGTTGTCCAGCTGGTTCTCCCGAGCAATGGCATGGTATATGTGAATTTGCTTGGTCTCGACGAAACAGGGGGTGAGCTTGTAGTGGGACAAGCGGCTGAGCTCCAGCTGGAAAGCAAGAGCCGGTTCAATGTTACGGATGGCTTGCTCCTCGACCCAGGATCCGCCGGAGTTACGAAGGGTGAAGTACATCGGGTATTGGCCGCGGCGGCAGATGAGAATAGTCACGCGACGGACACCACGCTTTGCTAATACGCCATTGCGATCGTTTAAGAACTTTGTCAACTGCCCCGCCCAAGCTTCTTCAGCGATGCCATCAGTCTTATCAAAGATACGGAGTGCCAGATTCATCACGTTAGGCGGTTGGCTGCTGCCATAACGCTGGCTGAATTCGTCGATGTCAAATATAGGGAGGAGTTCGGCGACCTTCTCGAAGCCTCGTGCCATGGCAGCAAGGTCAGAGAATGATGAAATGACACCACTTCGAATAGGCTGAGATTGGCTGCGACTGATGAGATAGGTCAAATCGCTGACCGAACCCTGGCGGCGAGGATCGCTGCAACCAAACGAGTGAGTTGAATGAAGAAGCTGTTGTACGGAGAACTCACGGTGCGGTGACGCTTGGAGTCGATGGTGGCGAATGAGATTGACCAAGGTTGAACCTCCAAGTGGCAGCGCTCGGCAATTCGCCATCATCGGAACCATCACCTTCCTCGTAGTCAATGGAGAGAAGTGAGTAAGCGCGGTAAGCACGTCGAATATAGACCTCGAAGGCAGCTGTATAGACGGGGCCAGTCAATATGGCTGCATGAGATAATCAACTTAAAAGACATACCCATGGTGACAACTGGGTCAGTGTGCGAGAAGAACGCAGGAAGGACATCGTAGACGGTGTAGCGCGAGTCGCTCAACTCTCGTAAAATTTCAGCAGATGGGGCCCTATACAGGTCGTTAATGACAATTATGACATCAAATTGATTGCTTTACCTGTTTACAGCGCCAGATTCGCCATAAACACTTGAAGAGACCGACGCCTTCAAAATAGCCTCCATCTGAATGAGACGCTCTTCGTACGACGGCATCTGCCCGAGAATGAGAACCTCGCGAGCCTTGAGAGAAACAGAGGTGGAGGACCTGCAGATCATCAGTGAGTGATGACAACGAGAGAAAATATAGAACCCTACTTGGATTCAAGAGCTGCAAGATCGTTGAGGACCTGATAAAGTCGACTCTCTGCGTTCGAGACAGGCAAACCACTTGTCTTGACATAGTCAACTATAGCCAACACTAGCTTCGACTTGCTCTGCGCCTTCGTGTGACTGAGCACAAGTGCGACAACCTTGTCGAGATCGTCCTTGTGTTGTTCTCGAAGCTTGAGGACACGAGTCTCAATGCTTCCGCCAAAGAGTTTCTCAGTCTGCTCGTATGCAGAAAGAAGGTTGGCAATTGTGTGCACCTCGTGACCCTTCATGCCACCCATAAAGCGCTCTAGGACATCATATAGAGCACTGAGCTGCATGCGGAACATTGCCTTGTCATGGGGCAAAATGGAGTCCTGAACGTAGTGCTCAAGGACCTTCTTGATGCGCACTGCGGGAAATTCGTGAGCGTCGCTCTTCGATTTAGCGGCCTCGATCGCGCTACGGATACCCTCTTCAAGTTTTGCGGGCATGCGGCCGGAAAGCGCAGATAAGATAGCGTTGACCTCAGAGTAAGGAAGCTCAGGGTCATGCAGCACCTCGATGAGGTCCTTGAAGGTCGAGGCCATGATAGCCTGGTTGTCGTAGCCCTCAAGAATGTCGTTGAGTGTACCCATGCAGCGAACGAAACGCTGATAGGTCTTGTTGCCAATGATGCCAGGGAGACCCATAGAGGGGAGGAGGCCCTCGAAGGGTTTAGCGTGCTTGACGCGAGCTGGGTCGTCCAAGGTAAGAATACCAAGGATGTCACCGGGCTCAAGGCTGACACCAGGCTGCTTAACAAACTGGACTACGCCGTCCTCAGCAGCTACGAGTGGCATATACATCTTCATGACCTAGAGGCAACTGGCTTAAGGCGCTAAAACATCATGTCTATGTGATAGAAGACTTACCTCGATTTCTGCATAGGTCTCGCCAGCGTTAATATGGTCGCCGCTGTCGACAAGGAACCTGACAAGCTTGCCAGGGCTCGGGCTTCTGAGTTGCGTTGGATCATTCTCCTGCTCAATCAAACATGTCTTCGCGTCGACCATGAGACGCAGCGCGCCTACTTCCTCTCTCCAGTACACGGAATGACTCCGGCCATCGAGCATGACGAGTAATCCACCATCAGCCAACGGACGAGCACCAACCATGGTCCGGCCACCGTTCAAGAACAGCGTCCACATATTCTTGGAGGAGCGTGCGCAAGTAAAGTTGTACCGCGTGTTCTCATAGATAAAATCAACGCCAAAAACGGTTTTGAGCAGGTCACGAGCAGGAACCTGGCCCTTGTCAAGAATGCGCTTGTACTCGCTGATGCAAGCGTCGGCAGCGAGATGAGCCTTTGTGACAGCACCACAGACGACAGCAAGCGTAGCGTCAGGACGCTCGGCGGTGAGCTTGTTGCTAATGAGGGTGTCCAGCCATCCAGTTGTGAAGGTATTCTCGGTAAAAGCCTCGAGCTCAAGGAGCTTGATAAGGTACTCGACGGTAGTTCGGAAATCACCACGAATGCTAAGCTCCTTCAACGCGACGATCATGTTCTTCCTACTCTCGGATCGATCCTCGCCATACGCGAAAATATGACCGAATTGAGAATCGGCGAACTCATGTAAACCACCCGCAGTGCTGACAGAGAAATAACCCCACACATTCGTACTGGAACGGAAGTTGAGCTCTTGCAGAGATCCAGATGAAGGCTTGAAACCAGCATCAGGGTTCTCGGCAGTGATACGAACTGCAACGACATGACCCTTGGGACGCGGTTTGCGCTGAAGCTGATTCGATTCAGGCTTCACCATGTCGAAATCGATCTCGGACGAGGCATTAGGAGCTACACCATAGAGAGTGCGGATATGACGGATCCTGTGGAGAGGGATACCCATGGCTACCTGGAGTTGGGCGGCAGGCAAATTGACACCGGAAACCATTTCAGTCGTTGGATGCTCGACTTGCAAACGAGGGTTTAGTTCAAGGAAGTAAAACACATCCTCTCCGTGACTGTAGAGATCTAGATGGGAGTAAATTAGCGAATTTGAATGAGCCTGTGAAAAATAATGCGCATACATTCAACTGTTCCTGCGCTAACATATCCGACTAGCTTCGCCAACCGGACGGCTGCACGTTCCATCTGCTCAAACGTATCCTCCTTTGCAATGGTGACGGGGGCTTCCTCGATAATCTTCTGGTGGCGACGTTGAACGGAACAGTCACGTCCAAATAAAGAGATGGCATTGCCATACTGATCAGCGAGCAACTGAACCTCTAAGTGCCGTGCTTGGCCAGCTAGCTTCATGATGAAAATCGGTGATCCTGGGGAAGGCAGATTAGTAGATGCTCAAGTCAAATTAAATCACCGTACCTGGAATTTCTCCTGCAACAGCGTGGAATGCATTCTTGAACGCATCTGGATGATCGACTTTACGAATGCCCTTTCCTCCTCCACCCTCACTGGCCTTGATCATGACTGGGTATCCAATGATCTCAGCCTTGGCAAGACCCTCCCCGACACTTGTGACACAAGCGTTCTTGTACGCCTTGTCGGGAACGGTCACGAAACCCTGCTCTGATAAGACAGTGTCCGAGATACCAGTGCCTGACCAAGGCATACAGGGAACATCCGCGCTCTGAGCAACGATCGTACTTGATATCTTGTCTCCCAAACTCCTCATAGCACTTCCTGGGGGACCGATGAATACTATACGGTTCTTTGATGCGGCGAGACTCTCAGGTAGTCGAGGGTTTTCAGACGCATGACCCCATCCTGCCCAAACGGCATGTACGCCGGCACGTTCGGCAACATCGACGATAAGGTCAACGTTGGCATAATTGTTATTGTTCGATCCTCCTGGAACCTCGATGTACTGGTCCGCCATGCGGATGTACTCAGCATTTACCTTGAGGTCCTCAGGAGTTGCCATGACTGTAAACTCGACAGCTCGTTCTGTTCCAAACGTTTCGTAACTCCATTGGCGGATGGATCGAATCTCCTTGACCGCCGCGATGCCTGTGCAACGTGAGTTAGCCTTCCCAGAGATGCCCAGCGTTAGTACGTACCGTTATTTGCAATAAGTACCTAGGAAAGACAAAAATTAATCAGAATCATATTAAAAGTTATTACAGGGATGAATGGAGTTGGGTAAAGCACATGAAACACAGTTTAAAGAACCCGAGAGGAGACTTACCTTCGTGATGACTGTATGACCTCCATGAGCCTTTACAAAGTCCGTGACACGGCCAGCGGGAGCCTTATCCAGCGAATTTCCACCTGATAATGAGATCGACATTTAAAACGCGTTATTTACTATTCAGTGGTAGGATGTGCACCTATGAAGTGGGCTACTTTGGAGTGATCGTAAGCCGACATTGTTGCGGCCAGTTGTTGATTATTGGATGAACTGAATTCACCAACTGATTGTACTGCTAGAGATGAGAGATGATGATGGGAGGAAAGAAACAGGCGAGTGGGACGCAGATATGATGGGGGCTTGTCAAGTATTTTACTTTACTGAGCCCCAAAAGTATCTACTTTGTTACGTAATAATCAATTACATCTTGTGCCCGAGTCAATGGTTATCACTTCTTATCCGGGTGTCTCGAAACTGGTCTCAGAACACGCCTTAATTCTATCGTTCTAGTAACAACGACGACGTCGTCGTCGTCTGACATGCTTTCAACACTTGACTTCTGTCGTATGTCGCAAGACCCGCTATGGAAGCACGGGGATACTCACGTTTATGTAAAATCCCCAACTTCAAGTCCCCAACGAAAGTTTTCCACCCGAAATTCATTTATTCGTTTGCTCCATGCATGTACACGACTGCCTATCTTGCGTGATAACCCGTTAAAAACTTTCATCACACGCGGTGACCGCGGATAATACAAGCGAAGTCACCCAACGGTCATATGAAAAAAAAGCGACATAGGGGCTATTTCTAGATTCCGCATTCATCTTCCCATCGTCGCGCTTAGAATCACTCCAAAAGGTCAGTTTCGTCAGCATTCAGAATCAACCTCGTAAAGAAGCGAATTTGTTCCAAGAAGCCCTCTGCTTTGATGGCTAGGTGTCGGGATCGCCATGTTATTGATAAAACGGTAGGTAGTGCGGCAACTTGCTTACCTTCATTGATAGTATGCGCGCCATTATAGCCATCAGTGGTACCACGGTGGCCATATCGGAAGATGTGTTTGGTGAGACTCCAGTAGTGTCTTGTGTCTGGAAAACGCATAATCAGATGTTTTTGTGTTCTCATCAAGAGTGCCACCTACCCGTGTTTCCTTCGTTAATCGGATGAACACGTTAGCAATCAACCGATAAGAGATATTTAAGTGCTACTCTACCTAGGGAAAGTCCAGGTGACACAACAGAAGACTCAGGGAAGTCGTCCGTACGGAGGTTGGTCTTCAGCGTGGACAAGACGGTACCCGAAAGTAGTTCATATGGTCCGCTTCCAGTAGTCGGGGTGACAGGTGCGGGTTCTAATGCTGAGGCGAATGCATCTGAAACCTTCACAAGGCCCCATGTGGGTGCCTCTGAGCCGATTGGCTTCCCAAATGCGTCCACAGACATGTTGTGCTTTGCCGCAACAGGTGCAACGATGCTTGCGAATCGGTCTTGAAGTTCAGAAACAGAGCTAGTTCAATGTAAGTGGAATGATCTGGATAGATACCTGGCTTCGCATACCTGTGATCTGCGATTCTGTGGTTTGCAATGGCGTAAACAGCTTCAGGCAGTGCGTTGACCTTAACGCCACCGTAGATAATGTCTGACAATCTGTTCCTTCAGGCTGCCAACGTAAGATGATCTCATCTACTTACCGATGGCTTGAGTTGTACCCGCTGAAGCAGAGTATGCCGGGTCGAAATCATCAAGCTTGGTCTCCAGCTCATGCAACTTCTCGTCGCTAGTCTGTGATTCGATGACAAGTTTGCGCATATCAGAGGGGAACCCAGCATCATACTTTGCCCTGCACTGCAAACCCTGATAGTAAGTTCGGTCGCGTGCAAGCTTCGGGACGTGTGGGTTCGCCTCCAACTCGGTGACAACGCTGGCGAGGATACCAATGCCCTGCGTACTATGAGACATGTCCCTGTGTAAACAAAGGTGTACTTACAGTATGTTTGGGAGGTCTGCTCGAGTGCCCTCCAGGTGTGAGAACGTCCACGCGAACGTCCAAGTACCCTTTCTCAGCAACCGCAGGAGTTGCAAAAACAGTACCGCTCAAGTCTGAGTATCCTCCTGGATGGATTTGAGAGATCGGGTACAACTCAATCGAAGAGTCGTCTTACCTCCTTCATCGACAATCATTGAGATGGAATCTTTCCCATAGGTATTGACGAGATATTTTCCAATTGCCGCAGCTCCCTACGATGATATTAGAACATTCTCAGTCAAATCAAAAGTGCACTTACAGTTGGACCGCCACGCTCTTCGTCTATGCCATAAGCTAAGATGACGGTTCTTGTAGGTTTGAACCCTTGCTCAAGGAGCGCCTCGATGGCTGTCCTATCCTGACCTTTAGCATTGCGATGACGCTTGTGCTACTCTTTGACTACTCACATGATGCCGATGACTCCAGGCTTGTCGTCGCAGCTACCTCTCCCCCAAATCCACTCACCATCGTAATAACCCGAAAAAGGAGGGTTGATCCAGTCGGCTTCCGTCGCAGCGTTTGTGGGGACCACATCCATATGAGCAGCTAAGAGAAGTGGCTTTAAAGACGTGTCCGTTCCTTGCCAGTGATAGACAAGTGCATAAGTCGCAACCTTGGTGCGCTGTAAAGTGACGTGGCTTGTTTTTCTCTTAGTGATGCTTTAGATTGACCGATACATGCCACTTACACCTTTGGGAAACGCTGTTCGAGATAGGTATGGAAGTCATCGAATACCTTCCACCGCGAGTCCTCTTCTGGAGCGCCAAGATCGTCATAGCACACAGTCCTATAATCATTTGAATGAAGGAGAGGTGATCCCGAGGCAAGAATACTCACGGAATTCTTACAGCGCCTCCCAGTGACTCGTATGCCTTTAGTTTGAACTCTTTTGTTCCGTAAATCTCATCGAGAGTGTCGATTAGCGGCGCGTGGCTCGAAGGTGCGATAGCAGAAACTTGTGGACACAACTCATCTGCAATGGCAAGTAACCTCTGGCTCTCGTGAGTGGGGTGAACACTGGTTGTAATAGATGGCCAGCAGTGGGAAAACATCAACACAAGACCCAAAAAGCATGCAAAATAAAGTATCTTCGATTGCAAAGCACTGCGTTGACGCTTGTAGCTTTGAGTTGCGTGCCACACAGGCTCTGGATCTGCTTCGGCTCTCCAATGCATGTTTTGGACAGTCGAAAGTGCCTTCTCGTCAGCAAAAGGCTCTTGCTCCATCTGTGCTGTTTGGCTCATGAAGACAGGAAGAGAAACGAGTTTCTTGCCGTCGGAGAGCCTTGCAGACAACACCGTATCATATGATACGGTGAGATATGCAACACCAATGCACATGACGTCACATGAGATGTGACGGCGGCCCGAGCGAATTGGTAAGCCTTGGCGCTTGTCGCACATGCATGCAGGCCAGTTGTATACCACAAGGACACGTTATCTGGTTCTGTACTGTGACATCGTGGGCGCCATACCTTCGCATGCCACTAAGCACCCGAGAAGGATTGAGAAGGTTGACGACGACGACGACGGATACGCTGGGTCGCTGTGTTCAGAAGGTATCCACTGGATTAGTACACCACGAAAACACGACACTCTTCCCTGACTCACGCTAGATTCAACTGTTCCAAACGATCAATTACTTGTTCAACTGTACAGATGCGTAGCACTGCTATCGACCTGTGGGCTACACACAGCAGCTTTTGCCAAATGGAAATGAGAAACGAATCACGTAAAAGAGGCAGGCTTCGAGCGCGTTGGCTTCATGATAGTACGTGACTTACTAGGTCGAAACATCGAGTGTCTTTTTCGTTAACTCATAGCATAGTACCGAGTACTGGTAGATCGAGATATGATTTCTTCAAAAACAAATCAAAGAGGAGGGAATCCAAATAATTCGGAACTCGATCGTGAGTGTCGTGCGGCTCCTTTGAATCTGTACGATGAGCGGGAAGTGCATGGCAATTGTCTAGCGTTGACGTTGAACGTAAAACACATTTTTGTTTTCTGTACGAGAACTTATTTAATTCCAAAATATGTGCAGACGAACATCGCGACAGACCTTCCTATCCCACATTTTATGAGCCTGCGGGAAGTTGTTTAATTTGAGCACTCATATTTTCCACAGTCCTCAGGCACCGGAGGTGTTTCTAGTGACATTTGTAGCTAATTGAGTGGGTCTATAGGTACCATCTCGACGTCTCTGATCAAGAGAAGCGCAACTTCCCCGTGTCGGAAAGAATAGACTCGACAGGCATCGAATGTCCCTCGTGTGACTACTTGCTGGGGTTCCTTGGTCCTGGTCAATGTTGCGTGGGGTTCCGTGTGTCCCTGGCTTAACTAAGATTTGACGTGGAACAGGATTAGACCTGAATATGACATACATATCAAACGCAGGATGTAGTGCGGCACACGTACAACCATTGACACAATGAAGCGCGACATATGCATGTAGGTCAACGGAAATAAAGGTTGGTGAGGCAAGGGTTGGTGTGCGAGCTGGTGGTTTTGCCGCATTGCAGTAGCCGTTCTTGCAGTGAGATATACCCAGGCGCCCGGGAAGTTAGCTGCATAAGTCAAAGCAAGACAGTTCCATGCAAACGATTGGAAACAGAAAAACCTTGTTTACCTACCGCCAGCGAAGCCGGCGGCGAGAACATGTTTCCAAATCGACTATAGTCAGTGGGACTGGGAACCGACAAGAACACATAGAACTTGTGTGTGCCCTGCGGAGATAGGGAAGGGATGTCCTTCGGATCCACATGCTGATTGTGATGAAGGTTCTGTTGCATGTGCACGCCCTGCGATGGACACAGCCGATATCGATTAGAAGTCGACAGAATACCGCCCATAACACAACATGCAGGTAAAATGAGGGTGCGAGAATGCAACGTGGAGGTCACCTGGCGAACGGCTGGTCCAGCTCACGGCATCTAGAACTGACCAGTCATTGAAATATTGAATGAAGGAGCGTGCGGGGCACATTTCAGTCGGAGCATGTGGTCCAGATGATAAACACGACACAGTTACATCAATACACAACCCATTAATTTTAGCCACGTGCAAAAAGTCAACACCACTTTCTAGCGCGATCTCTTCCTTTAACCACACGCGCAAGTGCACAACTGCCGTTTTCACGCCCAAAAACTCAAGGCAGGCCTATCCGAGACATATATAAACCCATACAAAACTAAATAACATCCCAGATTATTCTCTTCCTTACTTCACTATCATGTCGGACAACGCAGTAACATCTACCGACACTGGCTCCAGCCCCAGAGAACACAATTCTACCGGCGGGCCCAAGGCTATCATCAAAAACGTGGATATGACTGAGGAGATGCAGCAAGAGAGCGTTGAGATCGCATCCGCTGCTCTCGAGAAATATACCATCGAGAAGGACATCGCCGCACAAATCAAGAAAGAGTTTGACAGACGACACGGCCCTACGTGGCACGTTGTTGTCGGAAAGAACTTTGGCAGCTACGTGACCCATGGTGCGTCTTTCGTGCGTTGTGATGTTGGCCCATCGCTGGATGTGGTGTTTATGCAACTTTCATCGATCTCCTATAACTTTCTTACGCTTCTGTCCCTCGCGGGAAGGAATCTAATCTGAGTCATTTTTTTTCAGAAACCAAGCACTTCATCTATTTCTACGTCGGATCGCTTGCTATCCTCATCTGGAAGTCATGAAATAACTGTAGATTCACGTTGGATAGATCAATGTCAGTTTTCGCACCTTCAATCGTGTGTCCCTCCCTTTAACCAAAATGATTATAGTACAGACAGACACGACCGTTCACCACTTTTCACCACGTGTATTGTACATTCCTCTGAATCCGCATTTGTCTCGCACACCAACCGTCCTGTAATGTCCTCGCTTTTCGTGTACAGACTGTTCATTACTTTCGTGGAAGATCACCCTTTGGAACAAACACTGGCCGATAAGTCTCTAGTCCCCAACGTCTGGGAATTAAGTCGAGCCAAGTCATGTACTTTCTTTAGATATGTCAGGTATTTGATGGCAGTGACACTGATCGTGACGTGCAATCATTGCGATGCATGACCAGGCATAACCCTGTTCGTGACGGGCTGATGGTTCTCATGAGGAGCGCTCCTGCGGGTGTCCGACAACGGCGTTATGTTTGCATGCACACCGCGGAAAGAAGGTAAATGAGTCAAATCTAAGTTAAATAGAATTGCAAATATTACCAAGCCTACTGGTCCGTTAGAAAGCCATGAAACGTGGACAAATCAAGTACGACACGATGTGAGCCAGCTCACTCTGTCAATGGCGGAGACCTTTTATTCCTTCCAACAATCTCAACGATCACCTTTGCAAGACATTCCCCACCCTCCGCATTGAATACGCCGACTTGTATTTCTCCAAGGTCTTGCTCTGTAGGAATTCCATAAAACTCGACCACTCTCTTGTCGTCTCCGCCCTTCAGCTCCAACTGCAAGAAATGTGGGAGAGCTTGCCCCGACATCAGTTTTGCCTCCAACTTGCGATATGTGCCACTGGTAGACTTCATGGGAATGCGGAACTTGAATTTCTCGCCGGTCCTTACGATGAATCGAGATATGGTGTTTTCTGTCCCTACACCGACAGTACCTAGGCCAGGTTGAGAAGACGCGAGCGACGAGAATGACTCGTCGGACACAGAGCGCACGTTCGATGATCCCTTCTCCAAGCGTGCGAACATAGTGCATGCCCATGCGAAGCTCGTCGATACTAGTGTGGTGCGCGTCTCGTCCTTCTTGGTACACCTTCGCTGCCTGGCTGGCGATTCTTCTGGTTCCTGGGGATACATCTAGTGTTGCTTGATTACTAGACGGAGACCGCGGAGGAGGAACTCGGGAAGAATTTGTGAACTGTTTGAGACGAGGCTTCTCTTCGACGGTGTGGATAGTCTGAATAGTCTCAGGACGTGATTCATAGGAAACGATACTTGGACTTTGTATGCTTTCCCTGATAATACTGGAAGATGTTCAAGTCAACATTAAATCGATACGACGAAAATAAAAATGTACCTTCTGCGGGCGGAGTCCTTGACAACAGCGGGTGATGGCTCCCGCGGGCCTCGTGGTGACCTCGGAGGGGCAAAATCGGCTCGCCTTCGTGGAATAGACCTCTCATCCGTAGAGTTCGACGGAGAACTAATGAAGCTAGTCATCGTACTCACACGCTTCACCTTCAGCTCCGGGTCGTTAAATGGATTTTCACGTACACCTTGTGAAGCTGGGGTGGCTTTGATGTCTATGTAGTCGCCTTCCAGAGGGAGCCCATCCACGCCCTGACGTGTATGTCTTGATGTCAACGGCGTAGGGTAGCCGATAACAGGCCTTGTTGGAGCCACCTTGCGCTTATATTTGTCGCTCACATTCCTTGCAGTCTCCTTGATCCGCCCAAGGAACTCCGCCTTCTTCATGACACCATTACAATCAGCGTGAACGGTGGAAGGCGTTTGAGGAATAACACGCCGAAGGCCAAGTCCAAGATTTTCGTATGTGTTTGACGGCGGATTTTCAATGGGCTCGAACGGGTTTCCTTGCCGCTGACTCAGCTCGAGACTGCCTTTCTCTGAGGTTGCGCTCGTGTCTGCCTCCTTGGACCAGCCGTAACCCTTGTTCTCCCCACGAAGAATATTGCTTCCATTGGGAGCCATCCCGTAGTACCTCTTCTCTGCATCCGACCATGCAAATACGCCTTCCTCACCGAGCAAGGCCGAGTCTCGAACCCTTGCGCAACGCCTGAAAAGGGCCAGACCGGCGCCAAGGCTAAGCAGGCCTCCGATTACACCAAAAACAACAGACAAGATCAGTGTTGTTGTTTGGCGTCCCGACGAATTCGCCGTTCCTAGTCCCTGGCTCTGATTTTCCTTCTCTGGAGACACCAAGGATAGCGTTGCGTGGGAGGTGGAGTGCGTGACACGGGAGTAAGCAACGAATGTGACTACAATCTTTGGGATTTGTGAATTGCTCGGGATCTGTCCGGATAGTTCCCCAGAGACCGGATCGAAGCTCAAATAATGGCTGGCATCGGGGAAAAAGGTAACACTGAGGTTGACATCGTTGTGATTTTGGGCAGTGTCGGCCTTGTTAGAGAAGAATTGAGCCAGATTGAAGTGGACTTGCTGCCCTGGATCCACATCGATAACTCCAAGGTTCGAGGCAGAAAAGTAGGATGACACGACTGCTAGCGAAATCGTCGTGTCCAAGGTCTGATTGAAGTCAGTAGTGAGCCTGGCAGGCAGGACAGGTCCTCTATTCGTAGCGCTCGTTACGGACAGTCCAGTGGGCGGGATCCCAAAGAGCGTCCTACTTTCCTCGTCGTACTGAAGCCAGTCCTCATATGCAGACACGTCAATAGACAAACCGGTAATGTTTGTAGGTTCTAGAGGCTG
Organism: Suillus occidentalis; assembly: GCA_016628085.1. Classification (NCBI taxonomy): domain Eukaryota; kingdom Fungi; phylum Basidiomycota; class Agaricomycetes; order Boletales; family Suillaceae; genus Suillus; species Suillus occidentalis. Next base: position 98,798 of record JABBWB010000058.1, read on the forward strand.
TCCATCCACCAGTATACCAGTAAAATCGGCGGCAGCCATGACCGTGAAGTTGAAAGGAGATTCGGCCGTGACATTGACAGTGGGTAGAGTCAATAATGCATACAGCTCGTGGGAAGCCACGACGAGGTCGAAACTAACAGTGTCCGCGCTGTAGCCTTCCTGATCAGATGCATGGACATCTATAGATAGGGTGTAAGGCGTGGGTAAATTGGCCTCAGGTGGCGCTACTCCGTCGAAGGTCACGGTATCTGTGTTGAATGTAAGCCATTCAGGAAGAGGTGTTCCATCCGCTTGCAAGGCCGCGTAGTATAGATCATTTTGGGCCGAGAATGTGTCACTGAGAATACCGATGCTGAAGGACCACTGAGATGGGACCCTGAATACAAACTCGTCTGTTTCAAGAGCCGATCCGGGGGATAGAAAGAACACCGATGAGAGCGCGGAGCTCCCTGCGTAAAACTGCTTTTGGAGGGGAACTGCAAGTGTTGGGGGAGGATAGGACGTAACGCAGATAAAGAATGATGATGTTGCTGAAGATTCAGAGTCTGAGGCGTTTATGGTGATATGCGGCGTGCCCTCATCCCCAGCAGAAGGCATACCGTGGAGCGTTCGAGTTGCGTTATCAAATGAGCACCAACTTGGTAGGCCAGAGGCGGTGTACGACAGAGCCTGATCCAGGTCGGTTGAAAATGTGAACAGGCTGAAGGACCATGTATAGTTTTCGCCAACACGAGCAATAAGCGGCAATTGGCCATCCAGCGGATTGTCGACAGTGACTGTCGCGTGAACCGCTGATGCTGCAGCGAGGAGGGTCAAAAGAATGACAATCATAGTGATGGGAGTCGTAAGGCGCGACGACGGCGCACGTTGGAAGACGAGTCGGCCAGCGAGCTCAGATTTCGAATTATCAAAATGGTCTGTTTGAAGGCCAAAAGATGATTGATTGAGAGAGGGAACGAACAAATACACAAAAACAACGCGTCGCAACTGGTAGGTCATGTGAACATTTATCAAATCCATAATACCCTTCTTAACTTGAACAAATGAGTAATTTTGAAGATAGCATGAAGTAACTATTTAAGTAATCTAAACCAGCAAAAGCGCAGGGGACTGAAACAGGGAATCTGAAAGTACTAGCGTTGTGGTTTGGTGGAATGAAGAAGTGCAAGACGGAAAAGAAATATAAATGAATTATGCTCCTGTGAAGGCACTGAGTCCCGCTGCTTGGATTCTCCCTGGATCTTCCGCGTTCAATATACCAATAAGCGCAATCAGCTCAGCCCCCGTCTCATCGCCAATCTGCTCAGGTCCACTGGGATCAAGAACATGAGCAAACACAGCAAGCAGCTGATCCATGAACGGCAAGAGCGACTGGGGGTTTGTGCGGAATAGATGGAAGATAGCGCGGAAAACTGGACGATTCTCAAGGTAGTCTGTCTTGAGCGGGAGACTGCCAATCAACACAGGAAGAACCTGATCCAGAGGAACGGCAGCAGTGTTGCGGATGATAAGACGGGCAACAGCACCAGCAGCATTGTCCTTTGCATTAAGTTTCGCTGAAGGATCAGTGGGCGAGACGTTGAAAAGGACGCGAAGGGCACTAAGGACATGCATATATTGCGGCGAAAGGTCGACTTCAGAGTGTTCAACGAGAAGACCGATGGCAAAGCATGCATTGCTCTGGACCTCCGGTTCCGGGTCGCTGAGCGCGCGGTAGAACAGATCCATCAGAGGTTCTGTCGAGGGCGTGACAGAGGCTTTCATGCCAGCAATAATCTCCGCTAGACAACCGATAGCGGACGAGCGATCACTCATTGACCGGTTCTTCTTCTACATGCGAAGTACAGTCAGTACCTGAACATGCGCTAGAATGAACTCAAACTCACGTAGTATTTCGAGATAAGAGGGAAGAAGGTACCGAATGCCTGCGCAAAGTCATTGCCCAGTGCATTTGCAAGTGAAGATACCAAGTCGCCTGCAGAGGAAATGAGGACTGAATCGTATTCGGCTTGATCTTCGGGTGCCTCCTCGGTTTCATCCTGATCAGGGTCCTGTTGGCAAAGTGCCTTTTGCTCAAGGACCTGTACCGCGATGTTGCAGATGATATCAAGGTCTGCGCCACATGTCAGCATTAACAACAAAAAATGCGTGACGATCTGACTCACGGCCTTCAATAAATGCCGGTCCAATCTTGTTGATGGTCTCGGCAAGACCAAGACATAACGACGCCACAACAGTTCTGTGATAAATTGGTCAGTAATAGTACATGACTAAACATGGATTGACTGACTTGTGATCCTCAGTCTCATACATCTCAAGCAAAGGCTTCAAGCTATGACCAATGAGCTCTTTCACGCTCTGCTCCAAAGGGACAGTCTAGACGCTCCATTAGCATCACGCTCACACATAAGAATCTCAACTCACCACTGTCGCCCCAGGAGTCCAGTCTGGCGCACCACTCAGTTCGTAGAACGTCCTGACCATCTCCAACAAAGAGTCCGTCGCGGACTTGCGAATACCCTCGTAATAATGCATGAGCAAGTTGACGAGCTCGAGGGCACAAGGCTCGACATAAGGGAAGAAGTGGTTGCGCGTGGCAGCGAAGAGCGTTCCAATTGTATCCGCAGCAATTTCCTTCTCGACTGCAATTGCGCTATTGACTTCTAGCATCTTGTCGAGGTCAACGTCTTCGATCTCAAGTTGAGGGTTCCCGTTGACATCAACGTCATCCGTGACAGAGATCGCATTTGTAGGTGAGGATCCGGATGCGAATGCAACAGCAGCGTCAGTGTTAGAAACTAGTGACAATCCATCAGAAAACTACTCGTTGAAAAAGAAGGGACGAGCGTACAGCTAGAAGCATTATCCTCGCCATGCTCAGCTTGCTTGCAGCTCTGCAACAACGGAGGCACAACGCTAGGTAGGTATGGCGCAAATTCCTCGCCGAATACCCTAGCCATCACGCCAAAGAATAGGAAACTGCACTCCCGAAGACGTGCGCTGCCCATCTCAACACCTTGGAACGCCTGCTTCATCATGTCCGCGAAGTATGGGCGGAAAACATCGACGCCCACAGCCTCTGCGAAAGTTCCAACAGCATCCATGGTAATGCCGCGGAGCTCTGTCTCCTCGCCTTCACCAGTAAGGACAAGGAAGTGCTGTAACTTGTTCATGGTGGGCTGGAAGTAGGGGAGGAACTTCTCTTTTGATGCATGTGCCGCACTACCCAGGGCTCCTGTAACCACAGTCTTGACAGCAATAGGCGCAGTGTCGAGCAGACCGGCAAGTTGCTCCATGATTAGCTGCAGGTATTGTTCAATGACATCCTGCGAGATCTCGAGTAGTGCATCGAGAGCAGTGCAAGCTGAACGCTGAGTTTCAGTATCGTGCACCAAGCCCATGATCACCTAAAAAGCGTCACATATATTTTAGCATGGATATTGAGTCGCGACAAATATCTCCGTGCTCACAGGGACAAGAACAGCGTGCTTCGCAATGCACTCTTCCTCCAGCCACTCGCACAAGCAGCTAACAGCGATACAGGTTGCCTTCCTGACCGAGTTATCACCATCCTGGAGACCAGCCTCAATAACAGGCCAAATGTGGCTCATCAAAGGCGTCATGAACTCGCTGCAGCCCTCCACGGCCACACCAAGCGCAAGCATTGCACCACGGCGATTGTTCGCATCAGGAGAAGAGAAGTACTGAGAGATAAGTGTTCGAAGAGCAGGGAAGACTTGGGTGGGTGGAAGGTTCGTGGCGAGGCCATCAATGATACGAAGGGCAGACTGGGGTAAAGATAATCAGGGTTTACTTTCAGCTAGAAGTGAAGGTTACGTACACGGCAAGGAGCATCGTCATCGGAATCTGTGGGTTCGGGTTCGGTGGTAATAGGCATGAGGCCATCCAAAATGGCTCCAGCAAGGGCCTGGCTTTGGATTTTGGATTTTTTACTAGAAAGTCAAAATGAGCACGTTCTTGAAATTGACTCAACACAATCTCACTATTGCACGGTCCAGTTAAGAGCGTTGAGGGCCAAAACGCGGATATCAGAGTCGAGATTGCGGTTTCCACCAGCTTGAAGGAGGAAGGATGCCAGCTCTGCAATATGTGGGCCAAGAATTGGTACTTCCTGCAAGACGTCTCGCAGATAAGTCCAAGTCCACAAAAACTAAAATGAAAACGCACAAGAATGAGAAGAGTCTCGAATACATCAAATAGTTGACGAGCACCAGCCTCATCACCAGACTCAATGGATTGCCCGAGAATTCGGATCATATCAGGAAGAAGTCCTTGGAAGGATTTCTACAGCACGGGGTCAGACAATTTGGTCAAAAAATTGATTTGCACGCACGATGTCGGCCTTATCGTCAGAGTCAATATACTGAGCAATGACACCCAAAGCCCTTGAGGCAGGATTAGTTTATACCTACGATCAATCAAAGAGCCAGGCGCACCGAACAGTCGTAATACGAACTTCAATGCTCTCAGGATCACAGAGAAGACCTTCGAAGAGTTTGAAAAAGCTTTGCAAATGCTCCTGGAATCCTTCCACGATGCTCTCGAGGACAGTGAATAAAATGAAGATGGCAACCTCGCGATGTGCGACTTGTGGCGATGTACATGACTGGTGTAGCCACGGAAGGAGTTGTGGCCATGTTCCAGCTGTAAGTTCGATGCTAGCAGCAGCAGCGATGACACGTGCGGCAGAGTGTCGGACGAGCTTACTACAGCATGAAAAATCAGAAGGAGCATACTTTTAGAAGCAAGGAGATAGACATACTCTTGTTCATGCAAGTATCAAAATAGGAAGCTGTTCTTTGATCTGCGAACGGACATCTTGCGGGAGCTGCATCCATAGATCACCACTCTTTTGAGAAACACGTTTCCGCATCTCGACTGCAGCCAGTTGGCGAACCTAACAGACAAACATTCACGCGCGCATGATAAATATCAATGAGGAATGGCCAAAATACGCCGATGTGGTGTTTGCTCACCGCGATTTCTGGCGAACTGGCGAGTATTTGTGCAAGTGCAGATATGCATGCCGGATTTTTGTAATATTCAATATTAAGCTGAGCTGTTGCCTGATACACATGACAAGTCAAGAAACACGATTAATAACGCGTCTGATGGAGCGATCTTACAGCTTTAAGCTGGTTGGTATCGTTTGAAGTGGATTGCAACAATAGATTGTGCAGCCCCTGCACAAAACTCGGCTGTTAAAACAGGTGATAGAGCAAACAGTAATCAGATCGGACTCGACAATAAGAATTCAGGTATTGATCTGCACGTACATCCATCTTGAAAAGTCGTGAACAAGGATGAAGAGAGAGGCAAGGGGGATAGATGAGTGTCTGCAATCACCAATATTCCCTAATCTAAAAACTTGGCGGAGTTCAGAAAAATTTGCCACGGATCATCATGGTCTAGTCAATCCGAGTTCTGATCAGTGACCGCGCACGCCACGAGTCTGTTCCCATTGACTTTTCTATTGTTGTCCTAGGTCGGTATTGTTCGACGTGGCTAGTGAATAAGATATCGATGACCACCGTACATGCAGAGGCTCGAATAATATCGGACGCTCCTGTACTCATCTTATCAATCATATCAAACGGTTCAAACCCCAAGGAGACTAGACTAGTCTTTCAAACAAAAACACGCCTTGATTCGATCTATCTATGTAACGAGCTGCTGCGGATATGAAGTATTACGAACCGAGGATGGTTCTTCCGAACAACCCCCCATAGTCGATTGAATCCATAAGCAAAACACTCTTCACCTTATCTTGCTCGCACCGATCATCCATCCCACCATATTGTGCGTGCGCGTGCCATGACTTGCTGCAGGTCCAGTACTCGGCGATAAACTCCTCCACTCGTGTGTCACCTGCCGGATGCACGAACGTCGTACTCACAAAGGCACCACGTAGCGCTTTGCATCAAGCGCGGATATATAGGAAATGACCGTCCGTCGAACTCTCCCCTCCCATTCGTTTTGTCCTTACTGTACGGCAGCTATCTGGAACCAACATTCAACGTTGGACAATTGTGTCACACCATCGACATCTCCCGACCGGAGGTGTTTGCCTCTAAAAAGCAACTACTCTACTGTTACTGCAAAGCAGAGTCATTCATCCTGCTTCTTGCGTTAACGTATTGCAATCATATACTAGCCTGAGAAGGCGGCGCAATGCTCGAGGTGCGTCGGAATTTTGCACGCCTGCCTATATCTATAACAGTTTCCGCAAAAAAAATAACGAATTTCCGTGACCTTCATTTGGTTCACGCGTCTGTCTCGCATCATTGAATTGACTTCTTCGCCAGACCTTATTGATGCTATCGATTCATGTGCAAACCCAATCAATTTCGACTTACCTGCAATCAATCTCAGGTGTCTTTCGAAGAGTGCATCATGAAAACATCGAATTTAGAAACTACAAGCTAATACTCGACATCGTACACATGCGAAATTATGGAAACCTTGTCAAGGAGATTAATCGTAGATGGAAATAATGATTCCATACTGTGGAAAATTGTGCCTACATGTTGCAACAGGCATGCGCAGTCCAACATCTGTCGAGTACATATCGATAAAAGAAAGATGTGTCTATAAGTCACAAGCAGTGCATTGTCACGGCGCATTTATACTACAGTTAATCAGCACTGCCACGAATAAACAGACAGTCGCGACGCGTCTAGTCACGTGCTTGCAAGATCAAAATCAGTTTATATCAGCACGCAAACTTGGGTTCATCGTCGATTCGTGGCTGCCGACGGTCGACCACCTAGAAGCGACCATGTCAAGACAATCGACACTGCAGCCTGCAAGCACATGGAGTGGTCCCAATGTACGTGTCCAGAATGAGAGGATGACCACCACTGTGAGTATTTGCATCGATGGCAAAATCAAAAGGGCAGCGGCTGATCATGATATTTAAAAGGGCTACTAGCCTACTACGGTACTACCGTCACCGTGAGACGAAATATGGTAACAATCAGGAAGAGATTCCGCGTGACTCCTCCATTCAAGCTGTCGTCCGAGATTGCTCAGCTATTCACGGTCACTGAGTATAATCATACTGGCCAGACTCGGACGCTCTCAGGTTCGCAAAGGCTCGACCATTGTGCAACCACAGATCTCATCAGATTTGATTAACAGCCCTATGGCATCCTCGTCATTTCTCCGCATTGATCTCATCGATGATGTGCAGTCTCGACTCCAGAGCGATATCTAAATCTCGGTCTCATTTATCTGTGCTGCTCATGGCTATGGTCCGAGGACTATTTCACCGTGAAGCAATCCTCGAACAATACTCATGAGCAGTGCGATCCAGCTTACATCATCATTGATCCATAATCAAGCACGAACGAATGTCTATCTTCTGGCTAAGGGAGACTAGCACTGATCATACATTAGTATACAACAAAATATAAGTAGCGACTAGCGCCACTAATACTGATACTGGTATCGTAAGTAACACAACACTACATGGTAACACTACATAGTAGTCGGTACACTATATTAATCCAAACATGATGAAAAAAAACGATATCGATACCGACTAGCAACTCAGTCACCGACTTTGTGCCAGCATCCAATAACAACCTCATCCAGTGAGGCCACCCTGCGCGCCAGTGGCAGAAATGCGAGCCAAAGCATCAGCATTGGTGGTGCAAGTGATCGACGTTCCAGCAGAATTGACGAGAGGAAGGGCAGCACAAATAAGACCTGATCCACAAGATTGAATCACGTACGAGCCCCCTACGCACTGCGCAAAAGCGCTGTTAACGCATGCATTGGTACCCTCTACATAAAATGTTACAAAATAACATGCTGCTCGAGTCAGCCAGACTCACCAGTACAGGGAGAGGTAACAGTTAGGGTAGAAAACTGCGCGTTGAGCTTCTGAGCGTTCTGGCCGTTGGCAAGCTTGAAGTTTCCACCAGTGCTTGAGGGTGTTGCAGACGCGGCAGCGGGGCTAGAAGCTGCCATGGCGAGCGAAGCAGTAGGCACGGGTTCTGATGGATCTTCTCCGCAGTCAGAATCCGAAGAATCAGACGAAGGTGTGGCGGAGGGAGTGGCCACTGTCGGGGTGCCATTACTTCCACTAGTGGTGCCACCGACACCAGGGTTCTGGGTGAGATCCACAAGTTGTGAGCCATCAGCGATGGGACCGGAGGGATTTGCGGGACAAGAACCAGCCGGGCTGACAGGTGCGCTCATACTGAAAGGAATGGTACCGTTACCGCCAACGGTAATGCTGCCGACAAAGGTAGTTGGGTTATCACCCTGGAACTGGCACTGGAATAGCCCATTGAGCTCAGCATTGCGTGGGGCTGATTGGCAGTAGGGCACGCTCAGCGATGTAGGCTGTGTGCATAGAGTTCCGTAAGTGTTAGAGGAGAAAATGGATTCAAAAAGGGACGAACAGAGTTTCGGGGTTGCTGGGCGAAGATCTGAGCAAATTTAATCATGTCTGCATTGCTACTAAGAGTCTTTGCGAGGTCAACCATGTTGTCAGCGGCGTTCTGCTGCTTGCATGGACCAGGAGCAGCAAGAAGAGTGCTAAAGGACGCGACAGCAACTTGGTTGCATTGGGCACCTCCACCAGCAGCGTCCTGGGATGATGATATGAGATACGACCAACCAAGGCATCTGAAGAAACTTACACATGCTGCCTCCCACTTGGTAGTCGAGTCAGAGATGACCTGCGCAATACGTTTATGTATCGGAGCACCGTGCACGGAGGCGGCAAGAGCGAGTGCAACAAAAGTAGTGAATTGCATCGTAACCAAAGTCGTTAGAATTATATTTTTTCGTCGAGGAAAGCCGTTCAGGTTTTAACAGCAAGCAGCTGAGGATCAGTATTAAATTGAGGTAGGTTAAAAAGAGTGTTTCGCAAAACGATAGGAAAATGCAAGCACAGCTCGCCGCAGCCAGGAAGACGAGGAGAACCGAGGAGAACAGAATGAGCAACGGTAAATCAACGTTGAGATTCGGTTGCCAGAGGAGTAAATCATGTGCTTTATATACTGTCCCGGAGATTGTGTTGCTCTCGCCAAACACGGAACGAGAACAAAGAGTACTTCAAGTGGAAGTAGCCACGTGCATGCCCCGGTCGCTACACAAAAACTCGACGAACAAAGACTCTTTAAACTCATCCGGCCGCCAGTCTCCCGCAGGAATGTGATCCAGAAAGGATTTTGTCGAGTGAAAGATGGAGGATTGGATGATCATATACTGGCATCACGGAACTTCAATGCCACAACCAGGTAGTAAGTAATTCCTTTCATGATCCGGTTAACGTTGAATTCGGGTAAAATTCACAGCCTCGGATTGCAGGTACGTATGCTGCCAGATACACGACCAACGTTATTGTATTATCTCCATCTTCGCTACCGGCAGTACTCCGAGCGTGGTGATCATGCAGTAATGTCATTTCAGATTGTGACTGGCTCCATCTTCCAAACACTAACTGTAGACTCTTGGCAGCAGGAACTCAGTACTCAGGGGTGGTGCAGCCTAGGCTCCCGAACCACCTTGACTTACGCGTTATCTCCCGTCATACTTGCCACGCAGCCCCACCCCGTACTACGTGCAGCAATAAGCGCTCCATCCGTTTGTTTGCTCAGCCGCCTCCGCGCTTCGACCCGCTCACTATGACATCAATATCACCTCTCTCTACTTTGAACTCCCCCGATGTCATCGACAACTTTCGAGTCCGTTCTCCGCGCCATGTGCCACAAAGTTCGCAGGAGTGGCAGCAGAAGCAGACGCTGACGTGAAATTTAAATTTCCCATATTATTAGGCCATCGTTCCTGACATATGACAGCTCCTCTGTCAAAGTATTCATAACTTGTACACTAACAAAAGGCTGGTCTGGCTGACTCGCATTGGAGGAACAATGGCTCACTGGCGTACTTTCTTGATCTTGAATGTATCGGGCGCAGGCATTGCAACTTCGGACGGAGTGATGTTGGCACCCATTCATGGCACCATTGGAGTACGAGCTCTGGTATCGATATGCATGAGAAGGTCGATGGGCGCCTATCTGTCAATTTTGTGTCAACTTGACTTCGGCCCTGCAGGAATGTCCACTAACTTCGAGATTAAAATCTTCTAAATGTGCAATTATAGTATGACCTCTCATCGACTCGTCTTTGGCGCTTAGTGCTAACTGTTGAATCAGAATCTCATCATCTTCAGCAAAGATGGTGCTGTCGCCCTCAATGATACAAATGAAGGGTGGGTACATAGCCCAAAACATTGATACTCTTACACTGTCAGGATCCTATCTTACTCGAACTCAGCGGTGACGAGCGTTGTGCAAGTAATGGCAATTGCCCTCACAATTTTTCGTGTCCTGTTCCGACTACACATAAGGAGATTCTGGTGGGAGGACGCATGGGCTGCTATTGCTGGATTGTGTGGCATGGCCCATCTGATTAATTCCTGGATTCATCTGTTCTCTCGTACGTACCTTATCATTTGTTTATCTCGCGATGTTACTCATATGAATGAACTTGACGTAGACGGAACAACATGTGTAGTTGCTTTTTGGGCGACGACGTTCACGTCTACCTGCATAAATTGGTGAGATCTTGCTCCTCCTTTACTTTGGTCTAGGAAAGCAAACAAATTTGAAGGACTGTACGCATGAGCATACTGTTTGCCATTGCACGGGTTGCGCGGCCCACGCAGCATCTTTTTCGTTTGTCCATGGGCTTCGCGATTTTCTTCTTCCTGATGTGGGGAGGCTTTATCGTGCAAAAGGCACGGAATTTTGAATCGAGCAGTGACTGGTACCAGTTGCCTTGTCCTTCCTGCCGCATCGACCATTCGATGGCAGCGTACCAACTCGCGAGTAGGCATCACACTACCTTCTCCTTTATTCTATCCTCACCTTATTATTTAATCAGCCAAGTCTGTCGCTGACACTATTCTGGTGGCCTTTTCCTTCCGATTGATCTGGAATGTCAGCCTGCCCTCTCGACAGCGGCGGATGATTCTCGCGATATTTGCATCTAGCATAATCATGTCAATGTTCTCCCTGTTCCATGCCATCGCCCACTTTCTATTTGCTACATGGACAGAGACGGTTGCAGTGAATTTAGAGGTGGAGTTTGACCTCTATCTCATTCATTCAAAATTTTAATCCCCGTGTCTAGGCATCGTTTTGCCTGATAATTTGCAACCTACTGGTGGTTGTGACCTATGCATACCGGGTGCTTAACCGCAAACCTGATGATTCGAAAGATGACGACTATAGTAGTGCAATTCCTTCTGTCCCCATATCCCAACGGCTCACCACTATTGCTCTCGCTGAGACTTCCGCTTCCCTCCGCCCCTTCGATTCACCAGCAACCTTCTTCCCGGACCGCAAGGAGAATACGAGATCTGTTTGATCTCATAAGTACCAATGATAATCACATGCACCGGATTCCCGGAATAACTGTTTTCCTTCTTTAAAATCCGAATACAGCTACAATTAACAGCGAGACGACCCTCCCCGCGGATTTTCATCTGTTGGATGCTATTTTCATGTATCGAGTTTTCCTTCGCGCCTTGTCTGGATGCTTAATTGATGGCGGTAGTGAGATATCGAACACTATACTGGGCCACCTGTGATCTCTGAAGGGTAGTGGTTTGGATCACAAACATAGGCTTGCCTTTCATGCGTTCACGCGTCACCAGGACATGAATTGCTGTGTACACTGTCATACGCTTATCCTCGTGCACAGGTGCTGCATATGGTACTCACTCAGCTATTAATCCCTTTATCTTGCAAAGTTTAGCAGGCTCACAGAGTTTGCGTTCTAAACATAGGTGTTACTCACTGATATATTCTTATAGGCTCTAATACACATCACAAACCTGGGGTAATCAAATAATTGTCGAACTCCACAGCCAAAACAATTTTGGTATGTGCAACCTGACTACTCCTTTCATTGGATCGAGGTTTTTCTTCAGTTCATTTCCATATCTTTTAACATTCTACCCCAAGAGTGGTTACGGTATCAGATGGGGTGCCAATCTTCATTCTCGATTCTCAGGAGCCATGTCATACATATTCTCATGAACTTTCAAGCACTGTATCTAATGTCGTGGTGACCTAGTTGTTGCACATGCTCTGATCATGAGCAGGATAGATAGATGATACATGTGCCTTGGTATGTCTTCATCAAGTCATATTTAAACTACCGTTTGTGTTCTTCTGCAGTATTGCTCAGACTGATCTCATTCTCAAGATGAAATACCCCATTCTCCTTGCCTTGACTGCCCTGGCCAGCGCGCTGCCTCAGAAGCGCGCTACACCACAAGGCATTGATGTTTCTAGCTACCAGCCCAATGTCGACTGGACTACCGTTAAAAACAATGGTATCAGCTTTGTCTATATCAAAGCTACTGAAGGCACAGGTAAAGGCTCCCTTCGCTTAGCACTGGGACTTCCTAACTGAGTTCTCTTGCAGATTATGTCTCTCCTTCATTCAGCGATCAGTACATTGGCGCGACCAACGCTGGGCTCATCCGCGGTGGTTACCACTTTGCTCATCCTGACTTGTCCAGTGGTGCTACCCAGGCTAATTACTTCCTCGCGAACGGTGGTACGTTTGTTCAGCGAGCGGTACCCATATGGACGTCTGATTTGAACGTCATGCAGGCGGCTGGTCTGCCGATGGTATCACCCTCCCCGGTGCACTCGATATTGAATGTGAGTTGCCATTGTCACCTGGAACTTGCAACGAGCTCATCTATGGATAGACAATCCCAGCGGCAGCGAATGCTATGGCCTGACCGCATCTTCGATGGTATCTTGGATACAGTCCTTCTCCAACACCTACGAGGCTGCTACTGGCCGGTATGATTTACAATATAACAAATAATCTCGCGATACTGACCGATATTCTGGGCTCTGATAGCTACCCCATCATATACACCACGACGGACTGGTGGACGACCTGTACTGGCAATAGCGCTGCATTCGGGACGACCAATCCCCTTTGGATTGCTATTTACTCCAGCTCTGTTGGCACCCTTCCTGCTGGATGGCAGTACGAGACATTCTGGCAATATGCGGACACTGGCTCTAACCCAGGCGATGCTGATTTGTTCAACGGTGACTCTGCTGGTCTAAGCCGGTAATATTTTGACTCTGGTAATGTTGTTTTGACATGCTGATCCTTTTGCCCACAGCATGGCGCTTGGCTACTAATAGAAGATGACTTCCTAGATGTAGGATTTGGGTGCGCAGTTTAGAATTGGATTACAGTTGATTCCAATGATACCTTGCGAATTATTCATTTGTAATGGGTCTGGCTCTAAAGCGCCCGCGTGCATGTAAGAATCTAAGAATAAATGCTATCCCCATTTCGCTTCCGCCAGAGCTAAACCTTGGGACAATGCTTCCACGCCCTTGCCCTCAGCATGCAGCTACCTGCGAGCGGTTAGCAAGAAGTACACGATACAAGACAGTCTTCTTTCTTTCGGCCTACTTGGTACCGTTGGGGCGTTGTCTTGCGTTATCTTCAATCGATAATGCAAACAAGCTACTACCCAATCCCAATTATGATCTCCGCGAATGGACATTACCCACCGAGAAGTCCTCCGCCTAATGGATTATCTCGCAGGTCGACCCATACACCAAGATCCTCCGTGGACAGGCACTCGCAGATTACAGCCTCCGCAGGAGACAGTGCGCCCGTTCAATCTTCCAAGCACACGGACCTGTGGTTTTGTGATGGTTCGGTGCGTTTTATGAACTCCCTGTGATCGAGCGCAGACTGAGGCAATCCTCGGGCCATAATTGGGCTTTAATAGATCGTTTTGAGAGCAGAAGATACCTTGTTTCGTGTGCACAAGTCTCAACTTGCTCGCCACTCGGCATTCTTCCGCGATCTCTTCTCATTACCACAGCCCAGTGCGGATAGTACGACCTCTGCTTCTCCGACCGCACTACAAATAGATACGACCAATGAGATAGAGGGGTGCCCTGTTCTGCGATTGTTCGACACAGCAGAGGACGTTGAGAATCTTCTTATGGCACTTTATGATGGCCCGTAGGTCTAATAATGCAGTGCGCTGCATTTGCATGTGACGAACAACTTTTGTACAGAAACTTTGGGAAAAATGACTCTGCTGATTTTCGCATGGTCTCGGGGATACTTCGTCTTGCGACCAAGTACCTTGTTGATTCGTTGAGAACTAAAGCCCTTGTTCATCTAAGCAGGGCTTGGCCAACCTCACTCAAGGGATGGGACGCCAGAGAGGACCTTACTCGTGCTGATGAAATGCAAAGTGGACCCGGGATCTCCAGTGTATACCCTTCCCCAGCAGTAGGCTGCCTCTTTTGACATTTAATACGACATGGCTCATCCGCATTCAGGACGTTATTATACTTGCGCGGGAAGTTAATGCGCCAAGCCTCCTACCTTCTGCATTCTATGATTTATCACGATACCACTATACCCAACTTTTCGAGCAGGATGACGAGAATGGCAATTCTATCACAGACCTGCCGCTATCAAATGCAGACCTGCAAAGGTTAGCTTTGGGGAAAGAGGCATCGCAGCACGCGATCACAACTCTCATTCGCTCTATGGGATCGCATTCTCACCCGCTTCTTTTGGGGCACCACACACACTCTCATCGCTCATGCAGGAGAGATTTCTCGGAACTTGTGGCGCTGGCCACTCAGCATTATCTCTTTGATCGCGAGCGTGGTTGCACTGATCCTTTGTATGTTGCGGAGGAGCTTGGGCAACCGTTGTATGATTTTGGTCAGGCTTCGGGTGCTGATGATGCACGGTTTGGGGAATCTCGGCGTAGTGCAGAAGTATCTGAGTGCGAGGCGTGCGCGAGAGCGCTGGCGATGTGGACTACGAGGGAGAGGGAAAGGATGTGGAAGATGATACCGCTTTGGTTCCGATTAGACGTGTAATGTTATGCATGAATTTTCTAGATAGTATGAGCACCTGTATTACATGACCATCATTTTACACGTAGAATACCACTGATCGAATTCTGTCGTCTCTTGAAAAAGCGATAAGCTACTTAAGACTTGCTTTAGAGTACCAACATAAGAATGCGCACATTTACCTAGAGCTCCACTTCGATCGAGATGGATAAATCTGGAGCTTCTCGCATACAAAAGCACACAAACTCACGTTCACTCCATCATCTCCTACACGATCTCCACAAAACTATTCCCACAAAACAAACACCGCTGTACAGCCTCCAACAAATCTCTCACGATCCAACTCTGTGCAACGGCAGGCAACTGGCTTTCGTCCGGCGCTGCAAACGGAAGCAAGGCCTTCCGACTGCATCCAATGCACGTGCGCACCTTTGACGTCGAGAGTATGAACGAGGTGATTGAACAGCGAGCTATTATGAGAGAAAACATAAAAGCTTTGCCAGCTTCACGAAAGAGGGAGGCGTACCCCAGGTATGACCGTTTGGACAAGTTGCGCGGGTGATGTCACACAGTGGGACTTCGGCGTAGGCAAGCGGGACAGTGTTCGTGCAAGCCAGCGACTGCAGGATCGATAGAGAATGATGCAGTAAGAGTGTCTGATAAGGCTTGAGCTTCGTCTGCTAGATCTTGCGGGGAGCCGGGCAGTAATGACTGCACCACCTCACGGAGGACGAATGGAATATCATGCGCTGTGACAAGGGCTCAGCGAACAAGAAAAGAGAGTGGACTGTCGGCGCACCAGCGATAACGGGGATGATGGCTCTCAAGTGACGAACCAGGATCCGCAGGACGCAGTGTGAGATGGCGGCTAGCAAGCCTTGTGCGACTTGACCGCACTGTGCCTGCATCTTCGGGTCCTTGCATAGTTTCTGTGAACAAATATTGTAAGTGTATCGAATTGGACGCTCTTGACTCACGCACCCAACACTGGTCGGCTATGGAGAGCCTCATTCGAAGCGATAAGAGATTGGGCCAGCCAAACAAATGGGTAGCCAGACTTTTCCGAAGCTGGGGTCGCAAGTCATCGTTCAATCCTTGGGTCCAGGATGGCAAGACTATGGACGTTGTTTGGTTTGGTGGTGCTTGCGATAAAATCTCCAGTACCTGAGGGAGCAACGCCGCAAAACGCGCATTACTGCGCAGATGAAGCATCAATGCACGCAAATGGTGAATGGGGGCACTTCCTGAGGCTGAACCATCCAGATGTCAAATGACTGGTGAAAGGTCGAGTGTTCAACTCACCGCAAGAGATATCAGCAAAAGCCTCTGAAGCAGTGCGCAAAACGGTCTCATCGTCGAGCTGCCAAAATGGTGCAGTGAGTAGCATACATTCATGCTGAGCTTCATACTTGTAGCTGAAATCCACAGGTCGAACGGCTCTAGAAAGATAAACGCATCTGTGGGTGGTTGTAAATAGTATCATTTATGAGACTTACTCGTATATCCAGATGATGCTCGACTGCGAATCGTACGATGCCATTCCACCAATCTTGTTGACATCCAAGTACGAAATTCCCGCAGGAGTAACTTTGGCGAATAACGCACGTGATGCTCGAGATAGTTCTGCAGAGGAGAGGATGTCACCTGCGAGCGGAGGACTCCAGGTAGGGTCCATGGACATATTATGGATGACATGGAAGGAACCATCGAAAAGCGAAAGAATGAGTGCGTCGCGGTATAGCACATAGGATACTCCAGTGATAGGGCTAATGGCTGAGGATCCGACAGACAACTTTTGTGTTTGCAATGGGAGTACGCGGGTGCCGTACCAAGTTGATTCGGAACTGGGCGACGACCACAGGTGCACAAGGCCGGGCTTTGTGTACACGAGAATGGGCTGACAAATACGATCAGAGCCAGGTAACACCGGAGAAAGAAAGTCAAAGAGTACGTTTCTCCCTGGTAGTTGGACCCATGTTAGTGCGGTCACGCTTCGTTTATCAGCTTCGCATATTGAACTTTGAACGTCAAATACAACACTGGTCGTGTACTCGGGCACAAAACCAGCGTTCGAACTAGACTGCAGATTTTGTGTGACTTTGACCATTCCGACGTTCCCGTTATCAGTGGAGAAGGCCAGTAGGGATTCACCTTCGCCATAATAAAGATCCCATTCATGCAATAGGCACGGGAAAGCTTACAATGACCGACGGCGTGAGTAATCCAAGGTGCCCAACTCAAATGTGTGATCCAGTGGTCGCTCAATGTTTCTGTATGGATGTACGAGAGGGAACCTTCGGAGTCACTGTTTCTATTAAACCTGCACACGATAAGATGGACGTATTTCCAGCAAAACAAACAAAACCCGCATTTACACACCTTAAAAACTCAACGCAGCCTGCCCTGTTTCCTAGGGCAAGCATCGACGAATCGAGGATCGGGGTGGGTGTGATTCCATAGTCCGGCTGTTTTGACCAGGCAAGACCTTGACCAGCATGTCAGAACTGTGTCATTACACACTACCGAGTCACAAACCTAGTCACTTGCGCTCGAAGGGTGCGACGCATGATGTCTTCAGACGAGGCTGTGTTGAGTAGCAAACCTGTAACGTCTTGAATCTCCACAAAATTCAAGACTCGGATGAAGCAATATAAGTCACAGCTCTCACATTGGTCCATTCTCCCTTCAAGTGGTTTTTAGCAGCCGCCCAAAGTGATACTTCAGCGTTTGAGTTAAGAATGCATATCACGCATCTCGAAGATAAATGTCAGCTGCATGCTAGACACACGGGAGAGACACTTACCTTCCCCGCGATGTAAGATTACTAGGGGAGCATGCAACCTCACGAAGGGAAACATCGAGGGATCCGAGAGTAATAGCGCCCCAATCTTTCCATCATCCCAAGCTTGAAAACCAATACGGAGGGGCAACCTCAGATACATGCTTACCTTGACATATACTTGGCCACATATGCGTCTGTGCACGAGCCGGCTCGATCATCGTCCTGAACCACCCGAGCGACTGCTCCCCTTGCTCTTCTCCTCGAGGTGCCTTGATGTCGGGTGATGTGCTGAAATTGATACCCGGGTCTGGTGTCTGTGTACGAAGATAAGGTGACTCCTTCTACAAAGTTTGACCAAGAGATCTTGCCATGATATGCACGGCTGCCTTGGTAGTGATGCAAGCCTGGCCGTCGCCCGACCATTGCAGGCACCTTTCAGAAGGATTTAGAATGACAGTGGGCACTGCCAGAGACGTATAAATCGCCATATTATTGAACACAAGATAAGCCAGAAACGCGTTGAATGATGATGTTCAGGCTTGTCGACGTCGAAGGGCGTCATCAAAATTGGTGAACTTAAATCGGTTGGTCTTGGCTCTGGCTAGCTGGGGACTACGAACTTAACGCAAACTGATGTCAAAATGATGGTTAAACAAAATATCCTTGCGAGGCTTCCAGAGAATGTGTCCTTCCGTCCTGAAGTGTCTTGCATCGCTGCTACTAGCAGTGCAGATACGGACTCCCTGCGGCAGTCACTGCATCAACATCATGTACAAGCCAGAATAATGCCCACTAGTGACGTGGCATCGACGTGACATATGGTCCCAGAGGGTTTGGTGTGGGTTGTACGACTCGGAGAAACAGATTAGTGCGGCTAGCCAGCATGATGTTGACGTGAATTCAAAATTTGGTACTGTACATGAACAAACTTGTTCTCAGACACCTGCTATATAGTTCGGTTCAACGTTTGCACAATTTCACTTGAACGCAGTTTCCTGCGTAGTGACTAGATGGCTGCCATCCACCTCCGCACGATCAGTTTTCGTCATGCTCTACGAAAGCAAGCTCCTCATCGTTTACCAGTCTTTACTCGGAGTTTAACAACGGCCTCCTCATCTTCACAGTCTTCTGCCCGCACCGCTATCTACGCGACGGTATTCGCTGCTTCTGTTGGTCTATTTGCTGTCTATTACTATGATGCGCGTTCCGCAATCCACCGTTATGTTTTGACACCTGTACTCCGTCGTACATTCGATGCAGAAACTGGACACAAGATTGCTGTCAAAGTCCTTCAAAGCGGACTTGGCCCGCGAGACCCTGTGCAGGATGATGAAAGATTGCGGTCTGAGGTGCACAATTGTTTCGCTCGAAGGCTGGCTTGAGATACTCATAGTCTTTCGAATTAGTTTTGGGGCCGTGAATTATCCAACCCCGTTGGCTTGGCAGCTGGTTTCGACAAAGATGGTGAAGCTATTGATGGTACGCTTCTCTCTGACTCATCTCTGACCTTATATCGACGCAAGCGCATTAGGTATCCTCAATCTCGGCTTTAGCTGGGTCGAAATCGGAAGTGTCACACCAAAACCTCAGGTAGGTGTGCTATGTCCAGTAGCTTACCCAGGTCTAAGCAGTGTACAAGCCTGGAAACCCGAAACCACGCGTATTTCATCTTCCTGACGACGCAGCACTCATTAACCGGTACGGATTTCCCTCACAAGGCGCTGCCTCTGTGATTTCCCGCCTTCGCGCTCGCATACCCAAATTTCATGAAACGAAAGAAGATACAACAGCTGCCCTCAAACCCGGGTCTGTTCTTGCAATCAACCTAGGTAAAAATAAATCTTCTCCGGTCGAGTCTCCAGATGATTTTGTCACTGGTGTGAAGACGTTCGGCCCGTACGCTGATGTTTTGGTTGTCAATGTCTCTAGCCCGAACACACCTGGACTACGGTAAGACCTTTACCATCATTCTGGCGTTATCTGACAACCCTTCAGCGGTCTCCAAAATCGAGAGCTGTTAGAAGATTTACTTACAAGCGTTACAAAAGCCCGAGACGAACTAGAGCCATCACCAATAACAGCACGGCGACCGCGCTTGGTGCTGAAAATTGCACCTGACCTCGAGGAATCGCAAATTGTCGATATTGC
This sequence comes from Suillus occidentalis, assembly GCA_016628085.1. Classification (NCBI taxonomy): domain Eukaryota; kingdom Fungi; phylum Basidiomycota; class Agaricomycetes; order Boletales; family Suillaceae; genus Suillus; species Suillus occidentalis. The sequence continues at coordinate 118,646 of JABBWB010000058.1, forward strand.
GGATCTAATTCGCAAGAGTAATATCGATGGTGTCATTGTCAGCAACACCACTATCAGTCGCCCCGCAAGTCTTACGGATCGTGAGTCAACTATCTTGTCATCTTATTTAATCGCTCATCCACACAATCTGAGACAGCCAACAAATCCGAGATGGGCGGCCTCTCGGGTGCGCCCTTGAAGCCGCGTGCATTACAAGTTTTGAAAACGCTGCGCGCGCATGTCCCTGCAAGTATTCCACTGATTGGCTGCGGGGGGATTAGCACGGGCGCTGATGCATTGGATTATGCTCGGGCGGGTGCATCACTGATTCAAGTATACACTGGCTTTGGCTATGACGGTGTAGGAACTTGCAGACGCATCAAAGACGAACTGGAAGCCCTACTCAGAGCGGAGAACACGACATGGAAGGCTGTTGTTGATGAGTCTGTACGGAAGCTTAGTTGGACAAAGCCATGATCAGACTCAGGACCCATGATGACACTCACACAGTGGGATCAGGAACTCGCCGCTGGACCAGCTTGGAGAGCAAGGCAGCGGGACTGATCTAGCTGTTTGCGAAATGTACCATAGGAGGCCTCTGTTAAACACAATCCCATTTATCAAGCTGAGCCCTATCAAGATGACACATGTACCCCGTGCGGTAGAGTGCTCAGTGTAATTCTACTCATGAAGACATGACTGAAACGAGGCCGGAAATGCAGTGACTCACCCTTCCCCAATTTTGTTGCATTGCTCGCACTTACAATGTAAGGAGATTGGGGAATGGGGTGGGGGTCTTTAGTATAATTGCTTGACTCTCCTGGACAGCACTAGAATGTTCTGTCAATGAAAGCACTTCGCCCTGGTCTGACTGTGAGATCTTGAGATCATACCTATATGAACCAAATATGAAATATACAATCAATATGTTGCTGAGGTGGAATCCGCGTTATCCAGTCAATTAATCCAGTACATGAAAAAAAATTTGAACAGAGTGAGATTCGAACTCACGCCCCCGAAGAGACCAGATGATAAGCTCATCAAATGAGCTGGTCTCCTTAGTCTGGCGCCTTGGACCGCTCGGCCATCTGTCCTTGAAGCACGGAACAAAAAAGACCGAATTGGATAATGAAAGCGCGAAGCGCGTGCTTCCGGAAACAAAGGGTGCTCCTTGCAGCCGCAGGGCGGAGCGTAATTTCGCTCCGAGCCTTGAGCAACAATTTGGCATGCGATCTGAAGCCGCGCAGAGATGAGGGACGCAAGGGGCGATGAGATATAGTACGTGGTTGCTGATTGGCACTTGCCTGCCTAGGCCTTCAAGTTGCTACTGTAGTACTTCCTTGTCTTTAAGTTTGCTCCGAGTCGGGCTTGCTTCATCATTAACATTGTCTAATGCATCCAAGTCTTTTTCAGGTACAGCTTTCAATGAAAGGCGACGCCTCAAGGCCTCATGCATAATATGCTTAAACTATTCTCTTGATAGCAATCGCGATCCGTTTAGTTCGAAACAGTCTGTCACACCCTCGCGGATCCTGTTTTCGGGGGTAAGATGGATGAAGATCTCGCCGCAACTTTATGTAAAAGAGTTGTCGACAGTAGAAGAATCCTGGTAATATAACTTATAAGCATAAATGACTGAAAAGTTCGAGGTACATAATATGCAAGCTGGGTGGATACAGTACTTCGATGATCGCATCAAGTTCTGCCGTTTCAGGATCCGCTTGTCTCCTTCAGTGCCTCCCTACCTGCAGTCCGAAAGGCTACGAGGGCATTCCATGCACATCCAGACGTTATGCTATTCATCGCTAGCGCGACCCCTTCTTTGAAGTCCGAAGCCAAACCTGCGACAACCAGAAGCGCCGATGCGTTCAACAATACAAAGTGCAAAACGGGCATCAACGACTCCGGTATGTCATTACCCGAGTTGAGCAGTGCCCTAAATGTCCCTGCATTCTCTGTTGGTGTTCCGCCAGCGACGGATGAGAGTGGATGGACGCTTAGTCCGAAAAGGTCTGGGTGCAATTTGATTTCTGTAATTTTGCCATCCACTAATTGCCACGCGTATGTGTCGCCGGCACAGCTGATCTCATCAAGTCCTTCGGCGCCGCATACCACGAGGGCGCGCTCGACGCCGCCGTCGCGGAGGGATTGGGCGAACGTAGGACCAAGTTCACGGTCAGCCACACCCAAAACCATTCCTCGTGGATGCGCAGGGTTTATAAGGGGTCCAAGGACGTTAAAAAGCGTTCTGAAGGGTAAGGACTTTCGGTATGGTGCGATCATAGCGAGTGCAGGATGGTAATGAGGCGCGAGGATGAAGGTGAATGGGACCTTAGATATGGGAAATGGAATGCCCGGCGAAGGGGCAGTAAATGAACAGTCAAGGGATTGCAAAAGATCTGCCGATCCAGATGAGGACGTGGAAGCACTGCTTCCATGCTTGTTGTTTGACTTGTCAGATAAATTACTGTAGCAGATGAAAAATGATCTTACCTTGATCACTCGAGCACCTGCGCCTGCGGCAACGATAGCTGCTGTAGTACTAACGTTGAATGTGTTGTGACCATCTCCTCCAGTTCCAACGATATCGACGACAAAATCCGTGTCTCCATCCTCGATGGTTGCTTGTAGTGCTCGCGCCCTTAGGACTTCAGCAGCTGCAGCGAGGGATTCTGGGTGTCTTTCCACCCTTCCTATGTGGAGGGCAGTAAGGAATGCGCCTATTTGTGCGGGAAGGGTAGCATCTGGGGTAAAAAGGTGATGAAGTGCGAGTTTAAGGTCTTCTGGAGTGAAATATTCTGGAGTTTTGACGAGTTTTCCTAGCAAGATTTTAAAAGAATCGGGAGTATATTCGGGCGTCATTTGGGACGCTGGTCGAGTAATCCACACACACAAACAACACTACGGCTGCCTTTGGGCAGCCTTATATCACATACTTAAGGCCACCCCAAAATCCGAAACAAGCTGGTTTCACTAATTAAGAAGTGTTACAACTCCATCAAAACTCGTTCCAGGGGTTAATGCTGGGTCGAATACAACGACGGGAATCTTCATATGAGCTGCCGTGATATTCGTCTGATCGCATTTCTGCTTGTGATATTCTCCAAAGGTGCATTGTCCACGATACGGACGGTTGGCCCTCTTGACTTGCCTTGCGATACGATAGTCATCACTTGCTAAGATGAGATTGTGAAGAATCTGTTGTGTCGCCATTCTCGCGTCCTGTTCTGTGGATATCAACCAGTCCAGTCGCGTGAATGACCCGGAGCTTTGAAGCAAGCACGAACTTAGTTCCCCGGCAAAGCTCTACCAAGTACCCATACATAACAGGCTCGTCTCGTTCGTCCAGTACGATGGTGCAAGGTACAATCTGGCCGATCGATTGCTGAGCGATAGAGACCGCAGACGATCGCGTCCGTCAGTTGCGACTCTGTACACGGTGCTCCAAATGCCACTCCAAGCGAGTCACTTCCCCGGCAGGCATTTCAGCTGCTAAGCCTCAAACTGATGACATCGTAACTCACTCTTACCTGTGAAGGTAATTGATGACAGGCAGGCCGTCATTTGGAGTAAAGCCTGTAACGGTGACAACATCACCATGCAATACGGTATCTCCACAAGCCATTGCGAATCGTCACAACGGGCTCGTAGTCCCACCAGTTATGGGCTCTCACTAAGGGGCGATGAGAAGACAAAGATGTCAATGTTTCCTACAGTGGACGATACAAGGTCTGAAGGCTCGTCAGAACGCACGTCCAGAAACTCGATGACCCCATCTCTAAACGCCACCTTGAAGTCAGTACTAGGGTTACCTTCCTAATATACCCTGATCGACTCCGCGTCTGCTTGTGATACCAATGACTGACTTCAGTTTGGGCGATTCATAAGCCCTTGTGTATTGTTTGCTAAACTGCATAACCTCGCCGAAAAATCTCTGTCGACGCGTTAACAGTCTGCCAATGTAAGACGTCTCGAGCCGCTTACCAGTGACGAAAGGCATCCCGACGATCGACCTCCAGTTCCGTATAAGTAGTCAATGTACAAGGAATGAACGAATCCACACCAGATTCCTCGATAGCTCTATCACAACTCTCTTCAGTGGCCATCGTTGTGTCGAACACAACGCAAAAGCCCTCACCAAGGCGTCTTGGCTTGTATTGCAAACAACGAGGCGGTCCTCGTGCCATTCAGTATTATAAATTCCTACCAATCTCTTGCAATGCCACTGTGCCAACTACTACCCACAGCTTGCGGGTAAAGGGGTGAATGATTTAGACCATCAGTGCGAAATGGTAGCACCTAGCAAGGCAGGTTGACAAGGACCAGACTCCTGGTCACATTCCTCGCAAACCTCTAACATGTGAGAGGAGGGCTGAGCAGTAGGCCTCTGACACGTGAGAGGGGGCTGAAAAACAGGTTCATCGAGCATATGTTCATGTAGAAAACAAACTATGTGGGCCAAATTTGGGCCGCGAATTATATAAGTCATCATGCCGGCACAGCGGCGGCACTGCAGTCACAACCAGCGCTAAGTCGGGCCCGCTTGGCATTAATCTTGATACAGCCTTAGCAAGGCTCTGATAAGATCGTAATAGAGCTGCTGTAGACGGTCCACTCAAATCCGCAGTACTCTGCCCCGTGTCTGACTACAGCTGTAACCACACCTGCCAGTGCGAGCTGCGCCGCGGCATCACCGACCTTTTCTCAAGTCGATGACACTAACTTACTAGGGCAACTTAAGCCTCACGACTCAACACACTTTACTGTATACCACGCTTCGAGGACGACCATTATCCATCTGGCCCATTATTCATCACGACTTACTTTGAGCAGCACTCTCGGCAGATCAGCCTACCATGAGCCTGGACCAAAACCTCTTCACGCTCCTTCTGACACCCAATACCTCTGACCCAAGTGGACTCGTGACTGACCTCACAGATCCCTCTGGAAACGTATCCACTACCACAAACAACGCATACCCGGGCAAGTCTACAAAATCGAGGTGTACGGTGCGTACGCTATCACCCACGCTCGATCATCAACTGATCAAGCTATATATTGCATCGCAGACCCCATCTCCGAATCCTTGCTCGCCTCAGCCACCTCCCCAAGTGCGACAAGCAAACATAAAACGATAGAATTATACAACCCGACCAAAGTTCATCGAGCTGAAATACACCGGCACACTGACTTTCCGATGGTCTTTCAAATGGGAGGAGTGAGTAAGAGTTTCCTCAGTACAGCGCGGTATCATGCACACTCAGTCGTTCCATGGCAGACACGAGTTTGAGTGGAAACGGGAGGAATGTTTCATGATTAGGAAGCCGGATCCGCCTGTTATGGTTGCTGTTACCAAGGAGCCTCCGGGTAGGATTAAGACGGCTTCTGTTCAGATTTTGGATTATAATCTTAATAGGTGAGCGCAAGATTGGGTATGAGGGGTTTGGGACTGATGGGCGGGAATAGATTTGATATAGATGATCGAAAGGGGCTAGAGATCGTCATCCTGACTGCATTGCTCACCTTTCAAGATGCCAGTGATTCGTACCACGAGCCATCCAACGACAGCAACACAACTACTTCAGCTCGGAAAAGCCTGACTGCGCGAAAGGCGTCAGGCGGAACTGCACCAGTCCCGCCACCAAAACTCGCCCCAAAAAAAGGTGTCGAAAGGGTTGCCGAAATCCAGGCATCCACTGGCAGAGGCGAAGCTAACGAAGTTTTCATCGTTGACGAGTGTTCATTCAAGGATTATGCGCAGTACTGTGCACGGATGCAGGTGCGTTGGCCGTGCTCGTGCTCGCGAAACAGAGACAGAATAACGAGTTGGATTCCAGGACGAAGCCATGCTGTTCATATCCATACGCTCTGCAGGCGCACCCCAGGTTCCCAAAGTGTTGCAAGTAGTCGAAGAGACGAAACGCATCCGGCACAAAGCAGGTAAGCTTCTAGGCTTATAGCTGCTCCATTTTCTCAATCCATTTAGGCGACAAGGATCTTCATCAATATGTTCTGTATGATACCAGTACCAAGCAAGGGACCGAAGTCAATTAATCTGGACGACCATAAAGACAAGGCAAAGGGAAAGGATTATATCCCTCCGAGTAACATCGTAGTGCATCTAGGTAAAATCGATATGCCCGAGTTACGGACCAAGGAGCGCTGGACACGCAGAAGCATCAAAAGTGCGAACAAAGGATGGGAAGAACAAAGACACACGGAAGGACAAGGAGAAGAAAGTAAAAGAGTCGAGCGATAAAGAGAGGAAGAAGCGTGAGACGGAGCACGCCGCTGAGAAGGGAAAGCTACGATCAAAATCGAGCGCGCCCGTACTCGGTTCGTCACATCCATCTCAGCGGCCACGGATACAACCGCATCAAACGCATCTACATAAATCGATGCCATCGCCGCAGGGTAACCGCGGTGCCAACTATTCGCAATCGGCACCTCCACTGCCTCCCCGTATGCCGATGCACCGTGTGGCTTCGCCACCTGAGCGGTATGGGACATACCCGGTGACATACCAAGTTCGCTATTCTTCCAATCCTCATACCCCCGTCTCACCACCATCGCCTTCACCAACGCCAGCCATGCTGCTAGGCTAAATTACTCTGGAAGTAAACACGATTTATCGGCCGATAATTTATAGATGCAATTTCGACTCATAACATGGACATTGATCCCACAATATATGCTGTATACGTTAACTTATACGCCGTCGACAATAGCATTATGTCTCGCTTCCGGACACTGGATTAAAGCGCCCGCGACAAGGTACTCATGTCACCGGATCATGAAATTGACGTTGGACAGTTGAAGCAGAGGTCCGGCCGGGTGATACCCTGAGTGGATCAAACTCTGCTCTTGTTCAACCCTGCACCGAGGCACGCATGTCTTTATTAGGATTTATTGCACGCCGGGTGTCGATATGACCTCGGTATGCTGTACCGCTCCGGGTTCATACTGTTCCGTCGAAGGTCATGGCGCTCGCTGTGGTGACCTGCGACGTGCAGAAGCCTCTGACCACCGACGAAGGAGCTTCCTCGATGCGCTTAGATTAGATAGGTAGTTTTACACTCCGGACACATTCATTTCGTGCTGTCTAACGTGAATCAGCGCTGCGGAGTCAGTATCAGCCACTATTGCCGTGCGAACTAGTTCATCTCGTGCTTGACAACGTGCGTACGTAATTTGATATCGATCGTTTGTAGTAGACTTTACTTTTTGTTGTCGATGACGTTATTGACACTGCATTGGAACGTTCAACTGATGGCAGCCTAGGCTATCAAGATAGATTCGCTCTTCAAGAGCCTACTAGAACGAAAGTACATATCATGTGTGTATGGGTGTAGAATACAAGTGTTGAATTCATGGACAACGAAAGAAATCAAGACTGTTCGACGCGGTATACTAAAAGGCTTTGGGTATTCATAGATAATAAATGACGCTGTAGATATACGCACGAAATCGACTCATCCTGTGTCCTTGCACAAGGTATGTTATCGGAATATGTTTTTTGTAGGATATGAGGTGGGATATAGAAAAGCGACTTCATGAGATCCCCCCGATCTCGATAAAGCTCCGCCAATTCCATGACAGATCATCGTCTTTCAGATCGATAAAGCTTTTCAGAGGAAACCACGTGTCCACTGTGCTTCTTCTCTGCCGCTTTGCAGGCTGCGACACTAAGACTGAACGAGGAAAACTGGCTGGTTTGGGGGGAAAGTGTTTGGGGGATGGAACGACTGCGTCTCCTTCATCTTCGATATCTGCAAACGAGCCGAAATCTTCGACTTGGATGAAGGGCGTGTGGGGTGAGTGCGCCTTGGCTTCTTCTTCCTCGTCGTCGCTCATGCTCATGAAATTATTTCGTAGATTCGACCGAGGGATGCGGTTAGCAGCACGAGACCGGCCCTCGAGACATGCCAGAGCATCCATGCGGCTTTTTCGCCTTTGATGCGATGTGATGGACGAGGAGCGCAGGGAAGACCCTTTGGGTGATAACAGGGGGGGAAGTGGCGTGGGGGATGTTGGAAGCTCGGGCAAAGTAGATGAAACCGGTGCAGGTTTAGGAGAAGGAATCTGCCTCAGCGATTCACGAGACGATCGGTGCAGAGCAGAAGGTAAGGGTGGAAGACGAGTAAAGGGTCTTTCGTTTCGTCTTTTAGAAAGAGTCAGCATGATAAGATGAGAAGTAGGGTGAAACTTACGATAAGTCAGAGGTTACATTAGAAGTACACGTCCAACTGGTGGACTTTGAGACGTTTGACTGCTTGCGCCTGTGACCTGGAATGGAGCGACTGGAGTCTGCTAGGTCGAGGGAGAGGAATGACCGAAATTCAACGGTGTCCCTTTGACCCATTTGCAAAGTAAAGTAAAAAGCCGAAGCATGATCGTCTGCAGGAGCAGACTGTGGCTTTGGGGACGAGAGACCCGCCCGTCGCTCAGCTAGGAGACCCGAAGTGAAGAGTGGGGAATAGGAAGAGTGCATGACTATAAAAAACAAGAGCACGAGGGAAGTGGAGGAGGTGAAACAATCGCTCTTATATATAAATGGAATGAAATTGGGAAATGCAATGCGGCGTCGTCACGAGATAGTCCTTTGTGTCACATAAAGCGGCACGCAGGGTCAGCCGAAATAATTTCACACATGTTAAAATCGGACATTCTGTAGAATACCGCTTTATTTATTTTTTATGCTTCCGCGGGTTGGACACGTATGCGACACACGAGCAAGTGCACAAGGGAAAACGGTTGAAAAGTTGAAGAGTAAAAGCCATGTGCCAATCCTTCTAAAGTTTTGCCTGAATCGAAACTCCTTCTTTTGTTGTTATGGTGACTTGTTCGAGGCAGCCTTTAATGCACGCCTTCTGACTGCTCGAGTACTCATTGTTTTCTTATTCTCTCACGAGCAAACCCCAGTCATTGCCACGTTCGTTGAGTCTAGTTGACTCCTCGGCCAGTGCGCGTGCGATATCGGTTTCACTTCCGCATCTTCCGCTTCCATTCATTCAAACTTGAACTCGAACTCTCATCTATGATTGTAACCTCAGAAACAAATGGGCGCTGCATGACCTGCCACGGAAGAACTTGTCGCGCCCGTTAGCTACGTGGGAGATGGCAAATCTTGGGCCTCCTCACCTTGCTTTTTCGCTCTTCCGTCTTCCCAGAGATCCTGACCACCATACATGTTACGATAGCAATATCGTCGGAAATTTATCGCTTGCTTTTCAATCGATCCGCAATAACAATCCACGTGGGTTAAACTCTGGATCAATTCTTCTTCCAATTGTCTGTCTAAACACAGCTATGCACAGCTGCGATTAAAGGACCCTCCTGGACCTACACGATTGTTTCAGCGCCAGCGCCAAACGCCAGTCTCCATCCGACACGCGCGCAAACCGCGTGTGAGTGCACAACCAACTTATTTTCAACGACAGGTCCTTGACATTCAAAAATACTAATTTCACCAGCGTCATATATACAAATCCCGAATCCGCCCGTCGTCGTGATTAACGCAGGATCCCCCAACACAGCAAATATGTATTACAACCAGGAAATGACCGAATTTCACTCTAGTCCGGTTATTAGACTCAACGCTCTTCGTTACAATTGAATTTTGTTGTCTTGGTCACGATGTCGAATCACAATCGTTTAAACATTTCATCATGATTAGCCGATTGTCTCCGATGCTGTATCAAGCCCAAGACCTTGATAAGAGTGCCACAATCAACAAGTCACGGGCCTTCTTCATAGCATCTGGGCAATATCGCCCGTGGGCTGTACAGGCGTCTGTCTTGTCATACCCCTTACAGGGTCTTGTTGTTCGATCGAAAGTACATTAAAATCATGGTGCTCCAGGCTGCTCTAGCGGGTAAAAGTACTGCCGAGACTTATTATCCTCTTCTCAGTGGAGCCAACAGCCCCCGCGGCCGCGCGAGTTCTTCCTTGCTTCATACTTTTCGGTTTTTGCCTCAGCTGGGGGGCGTTCATTCGCACATGTGAAGATGGACTGGGATTGAATCTATGACATGCCGAAAAGAGCGATTGAGTGTACCAAGCAGATAGCAACGGAATAAACCTGGTAAACCAAAAAAACTGTATCTATTAAGCGTCCTCCAATAAATTAAGCGAGTAGATAAAAATGGCATGGGGTGCGCAGTCTACTTGCCACCGGTGGTGCCGAGACCCATCGATGCCTTGAAGGAATCGTAGATCCACCATTGGAAGCCTTGATAAGCGAAGTTAGGAAGTGATTTCAAAACAGTGTGGAATCTACGTACCAGTGAGAGTACCGATCATCAATACACGCGTGCCGAGACCCTTGGTTGCAAGCGTGACTAGGCCAGTTTCCGATGCGATAGCGCCGATGCTCTTGCCCTTGTTTGCAGGCTTGCCCATCAGCGACACCACCGTGTCAGCCGGGTGGGAGACAACAGCGCAGATGACACCAGCGAGGATAGCCAGATGCAAACGTGACACCGAGCTGAGTGGTCTTTGCATAGGTCTCTTTGGGCTCAGGGAAGACATGAGTGTAGAAGAGCTGGACGATCTTTTCATAGAAGCAGAACTTGGCCATCGTGTAGGGGATCTATTACGTCATAAGTGATATGCCATCAGAAATCAAAAGAGTGCAGCTCACCTGACGAGACCATAGAGGAACAAGAGAGCCAAAAGGGGTAGCGGGTCTCTACTTTGGTCCTGCTCATCTCTGCAAGGGCGGCACCAAAGGAAGTGGGGAACGTCCCATTAGGGCTGGTTTGGATCTTGACCTTGGTCATCTCGAGCGGGCATAGAGCGATGTCGGCGAAGACCTTCAGCGGATGCGGAAGCCGGCGAGCCAGATAGCGGGCTTGTATTTGTTAGAAAGCTCCTCGCCGGCCAGGTTCATGTACTGGTCCTTGAATAGCTCGTAGAGACCGTACTTGAACATGCCTTGTAACGAGTAACCGACAAAGGTGGGACCGAGGCCTTTCCAGATGCCGGCCTGACCCTCCTCGCGGATGAGCGTGGCGAGACCAGATGTGAGGCCCTTGTATTTCGTAGGGTTCACCTGTTCATGAAAGCTATGAGATACTGCGGAACTAAGAAGAGCGGGGCAGACGGACCTGCATGTTACACTTGGCGACATCAAGAGGTGTGATACCGGCGTGAGTGATACCGCATGCAAGGACACCACCGAGCATACACTTGGCATAGTATGAAGCGTCATGAGGGACGGGACCAATGTATCTTCAAGCCAGACGAGGTCAAACCCAGCCCGATATAACACGAAAATGAAACACGAAAAATACCTTGCGTCCCATTTACCGGTTGGTGCCAGATGTGACATCGTTTAAAGTTTCTAGGGGATATATATTCTATGAGAGACGAAACCTCCAAGGAATTAGGAACCTGTCCGAACAAGCGCGGGCTTCGGAGGTCAAAGTAAGAAGAAATAGGTGAACTCACTTGTCGGACGAACTTTTCTCAGGTTATTTTTAGCCACCACGGTTTACGGCTTCATCGGCTTTATTACTAGCATCGTATGTGTGATCTCAGCCACTTGATTTCTAAGACTCTCGCCGAGCTCACTAACTTCGTCAGCCTCTTGCTCAATGCTCAACATGAGCGTTGCAGCAAACTAGCGCTCCGCTGACGAACGAACTGAAGGCGCACGTCCACGTCATCTGTTGTCAGAACAGCAAATGTCAAATCGCGGGAAGTAAAATACCACACCGAGGTGAATATTCCCTCTTATTATCCGATCACACAGTCCAACAGTGCATTTCACAGGTTTCTTTACCACAATGCCCATTGCCACGCTTCAAGACTCTGTGCCAGAGCAACACAGACTGGCTAAACCGAATGGAGCCCGCAACGGCTCCGTTGATCCTGCTTGGAGGCCTGCTCGCGTACAAGATGTTGCACTGAGAACAACTGAATTCGCTTTTGATACAGTAGAGGAGGCGCTTGCTGCGTTCGCGCGGGGTGAAGCTGTTGTTGTTATGGATGACGAGCGAAGAGAGAATGAGGGCGATCTAATTATTTCTGCGAGTCAATGTTCCGTGGAAGCCATGGCATGGATGATCAAGCATACGAGGTATGAGTGAATCCTCCGTACCCGTCCATTCCGTCTTCATATCTATTTTAGCGGCTATATCTGCATCTCTCTTCCCCAGGAGCGTCTCAATGAACTCGATATTCCCATGATGGTTCCCGAAAATCAGGAGCGGCACAAAACTGCTTACACTATTACCGTAGATTACAAGCATGGTTTGTTTTTAATTATCTGCTGAAAGCTTATGCCACGATTAAAAAATCACGTTTTCTAGGCACGACGACTGGTATTTCCGCCCATGACCGATCTCTCACCGTGCGGAAGTTAGTCGATCCTACTTCGACTGCGTCCGATTTTAGTCGCCCGGGGCATATGGTGCCCTTGCGAGCGCAGAACGGTGGCGTTTTGGAACGCAGGGGTCATACGGAGACGGGTGTCGATTTGTGTGCCCTCACCAATCAACCGCTGGGAGGTGTGTTATGCGAGCTCGTGAATGATGATGCGTTGGGCACTATGGCGCGGCGCGACGATTGCCGGTCGTTTGCTGATCGATGGGGCCTCAAAATGATTAGCGTGGACATGCTAGCGCAGTACAGAAGAGCGATGGAGAGCGGGGGTGCTGCGACATCGTGACTGATGAGCGGAATACACGAGGATACGTACCACCGGCTAGTGTTTACTTATAGAGCATTGTTACACAGCGCAGCCACGCTCTTATAGACATCCCTCCTGGAATTCCTGAGGAAACCTATTCAAGATCCTGAGACCCCGTCCCAAAGATAAGAACAGGTCCATCCTATGATATCGAGACACATGCAACCAAACATACAAGTATCCGATACGGCTTGTTGAATCATGAATGTATGACGGGTCGACCCAAGTAGTAAAAATCAAGGGTAAAACGACGTCTCAGGCACCAGGGCTGAGCTTGGCGCGATAACGTGACGGATCAACCGTTTTGAACTCCGAGGCATATAACAAGGTCTTTGTGTCGTTTACCTTTCAACTTTACAACGTTGTCAACCAGCAGGTGCGTGCATTCCGAACTTCTAGTCACTAACCTCAGATTTGTAGAGGCATTTGCTGCACGTAGGCGTCCAGCCCAGCCTCAATGCGGGTGGCCATTTTTATGTGCATCAGCCCCTAGGACAACCTTGTTACTCGTGAGAGCTGCTCTGCGATGTCATGCGTGAATCTGTTCTTGACGGTCCCACAGAGCGATCGTGCTCTTAAATACGCGATTCTGTGGTTCTAGGCCATTCCCACCTTGCAGCGCATCTCCTCCATGCTCAATATTATTTATATTATAATCCGAACCTTCTCCTTGTGTTCCTTTGCTCACCTCCTCTCATGACGGTTCTGTCATTGGCCATCCGTTTTCTTGTTTTGTGTTTTGTCATATCGGAGGTTGTTGGAGCACCTCAGGGGATCACACCATCTGCTGGACAATTTATACCTTTGACGCGGAGAAATCAACCTTTACGGAACGTCTCGGACTGGGCGGAGTATGCCAAGAACCTGCGGGATGCCACAATCGCAAAGTACTCCTCACGACATGTCCAAAAGCGGGGAACGGGCGAGAACTTGTATGCTGAGCTATCTTTGAGTGCACTGAAGTGCGACACTAATTTTTGATGAAAAGGATGGTCAACCAGGGGTTGGACACAAGGTCTGTCGTGTATTCCACCTCCGTTAAAATGTGCTCAATTCTTCCAGTTTCTACGGGTCTTTGGCTGTTGGTACACCGCCTTACTCATTTGACGTGCTTTTAGACACTGGATCCTCGTGCGTCGACTCACGCGGCAACAGATCTATCTAACATTCTCCGCAGAGATATGTGGATTGCCTCATCCGCATGCCAATCTATGTGTGCAGGAACGGGAAATTTTGACTCGACAAAATCTTCCACGTTTAAAAATTTGAATAAGAACTTTAGTGTGAACTACAGCAAAGGTTACGCAGCAGGTACCGTCGGGCAAGATGTTGTTCAAATGGCTGGTTTCATGATCCCCGACCAAACATTTGGTGAATTTGATTATTTATCGTCGTGCAGTTTGATTGTCCAATACTGACGCGTAATAGCGGTGGTGACAACCACTGCGACGAATTTCTTGCGAAATCCTGTTACTGGGATATTTGGTCTCGCATGGCAGTCGCTCGCAGCCTCTGGTGCTATGCCATTTTGGCAAGCACTTGCTCGTAATGGCCAATGGAGTGAACCCTTGATGTCTTTCCAGTTAACTCGGTAATCATATCCTTGTTATGCCCCCTTGCTCCAGGGACACTTACGTATGATCTAGCTTTTCAAATGACAGCAAAGCTGGCGAACTAGAACCTGGAGGATCTTTTACGATGGGTGCGAAAGCAACTCATGTCATTCCTGACGTGTCTCACCTTTGTTTCTAGGTTATGTAAATGAAAGTTTATACACCGGGACGATTGACTACCAGAGTCTCCCCAATGGACAGGCTTCGTACTGGCTTCAAGAAATTACTTGTGAGCTTCACTTCATCCATACTTTTGTTGGTGTTGTTTAAGTACCTTGAAAGCGATGACTGTGCAAGGAAAACCCATATCTTTACCAAGCGGCAGTGCGTCATATGCCGCCATTGATACTGGTACGACACTCGTGGCAGGGCCTGCGGCTGGCATCGCAGCTATCTACGCCCAGATCCCTGGATCTCAGCCTGGGACGGGCAGCTGGGAGGGATTCTACAAATACCGTAAGTGCGACGTATCTCTCTGGAACAAGGGGACCGAAACTGTATGAAAAGCCTGTAACACTGCTGTTGTGGTGGAGATCTCGTTTGGAGGGCCCAAGTGGTCCGTCAGCCCCGATGACTTCGTGTTCTCGTCAACAGGACCCGCCTCGAATGAATGCTATGGCGCATTTTACACAATAACCTCATATGGTGGTACCCCTTCCTGGATTATAGGCGACACGTTCTTGGTGCGTTCTCTTGGCGCGCAGATTCACTCCTGGTGATTAACGCCATGAGACAGAAAAACGTATATTCAGTTTTCCGATACAATCCCCCGTCTGTCGGATTTGCGGCGCTGTCGGAAATCGCACTCGCAATGAACGGCAAAGCTGGGGGAATACCTTCCGCTACTCTCGGTGCTATCTCAGCATCATCTACTTTAGAGACAAGCGCGGCGCCTACAACACGCACCTCAAGCGCAGTTGCATTCGTCATTTCCGCGTTCTTCGCCACCTTGGTGTCATTTATACAAGCATAATGCTGCGGTTTTGGACTAAGTTACTAGTGCATTACAGCCCCGCCTACGCACAGCCTTATTGGACCAACATGCAGGGGCCGCTGTGCTCGGGTTGTGTTCCCCTGATAGCCATCTTTACCTACTGGACATTGATATATTTTGTAATTACAGGGCACGCATAGATCACATAATTTACTGTAGTTGTTCGCCAAGGGCTTGTGTGTCTCTCGAGGCTGTTGCCACACATTTCCGGTTAGCCAGCTAATTGGTTGATAGTTTTACCAAGGGGCTTATTTCGCACGCCCTTTTGAGGTGCCTTGATCTGATTCGTGGTCGCGTACGGATGTTCACTCGTCTTTTTCTGCATAAAACACCCGGCCGATGGCAATGTCGGAAGCTGCGGCTAGCTGCGGATAATTGCGCAGTGTGAGTGTATCAGAACATGTATTTCAGGGCAATTGGCTGGCATCCTATACACCCGTTACTATTTCTCATTCCCCTGGTCTCTCAGCTTGGACCTTTGATTAAAGCTGAGGCCTGACTCTCTTGACATGATACCCTTATTTTTACTTGCATCCCTCTTTGCGCTACCTGCAGATACGTTTGGAGCACCGACAGACGCAGTTCCGGTTTCTGGCCGGGCCATCTCCCTTCTAAGAAGGAACCAATCTCCTCGAGATGTCACCGAATGGGGCACACTGGCAAAGAACCAGAGAGACAATTTGTTAGCAAAGTATGGCAGCCCGTCAATACAGAAAAGAAGTAGTGGTTACAATCTGTGCGTACAATATCATTATAGCGGGAAATGCGTTTACTGAAGGCAACTTTTTATCAGGATTGTCGATCAGCTATATGATTCTAGGTAGGCGTAAGACATGTTCTCTGGTGCGTATGGCTCGCTGATCGAAGCGTCTGTATAGTTACTATGGCTCATTGGCTATTGGTACGCCTGCGGTGTCGTTTGATGTCATATTAGACACAGGCTCTTCGTAAGTTCCAGTGCAGTTCATGGATTAACATAATTTAGTAATGCATCATCGCAGTGATCTCTGGGTCGCTGGTTCTTCTTGTGGAACTTCATGCGGGTCAAGTCCTACATACGACCCAGCATCATCATCAACTTTCCAGAATCTCTCTACGGCATTCGATATACAGTACGGCTCGGGTGCCGCGGAAGGGTATGATGCACAGGATCTAGTGCAAATGGCAGGATTTTCTGTTTCCAGTCAAGGTTTTGGTCAGAATTTTTTCTTCCTGACAGGCTGCTGGCATGTCAACTTACGCGCATTACAGCTGTCGTGGACACAGTGTCACAAAATTTGCTGACGTCGCCCGTCTCTGGCTTGCTTGGTTTGGCTTGGCAATCTATAGCAAGTTCAGGCCAGATGCCATTGTGGCAGGCTTTGGCCTCTGGTAATGTCTGGGACTCGGCTCTATTTGGTGTTCAGCTCACTCGGTGATGACATTTGCTCTATGAAACGAGGTGTATCACTAACAGTGGAAACAGGTATACAAATGCTTCCAACGCCCAAGAACTTGAGCCCGGAGGAGTCCTTAACATGGGTACGGAAACGTGTCACATTGTGAATCATTCAGCTCAAACAAACCTTGCTCTTAGGTTACACAAACAGTAGTTTGTACACTGGCTCAATTGATTACATTAATATTCCCGGAACTCCCTCGTATTGGTTTATACCATTGACATGTAAGCGGTTTGCCAACTTATACAAAGAATCTGCTCATTATTTCAATATAGCATTGACCGTGCAAGGCACCTCCATCTCTATTACTTCGGGAACAACTGCTGCTATCGATACTGGCACAACCAATATTGCCGGTCCGGCCAGCGCAATTCAAGCTATCTATGCACAGATTCCTAATTCACAACCAGCCACGGGTGAATGGGTAGGATATTATAGCTTCCGTAAGCAAACCTCTTGAGCATCGTGAGATTAAGTGGCTTAACGCTCAGCGCTCAATCAGCATGCTCGACAACTGTAAACGTAGAGCTGTCGTTTGGTGGCAACACGTGGTCGATAAGCCCGGCAGATTTTGCGTTCACACAAACCAGCTCAACAGAATGCATTGGCGCATTCTTTGAAGCAAGCACTGGTGCTGGGTCCCCCTCTTGGATTATCGGCGACGCTTTCTTGGTATGTGACAATGACAGCCCTCGAGTCTTGTAATGCTGAGTCGTTCCTCCTTGCCCAATTAGAAAAACGTGTATTCTGTCTTCCGCTATAATCCACCTTCTGTTGGCTTTGCTAGCCTCTCAAGTGTCGCGATCGCTGAAAATGGCGCTGGAGGCACCGTCCCTTCCGCAACCATTGGCACGGTATCTGCAGCAGTTACCAACACAAGCGATGCCCCACGTGGACATGCACTAAGCGCATCATTATCTACTCTTGTCTTCCTAGCTGTCTCAGCACTCCTCCTCCTTTAATTTTGACGCTACCTGCATTCGCCTTCCTAATGAAGGACTCATCTGTATGAATGAGACTAACAGACGCTCACGAATTTGGACCACGCTCACTTGTAATTAATGTAGCCATATGATTTGATGGAGGGTATGACATTAGTTGTTACTGGCTAGTTTTTAGTGACATGTCTTGGACGGGGACTACAATCAATATATATATATTGCAGCCAATGCCACGTCATTGCTCGACCTGCATCAGAAATTGACAATAATACAAGGGATGGGGGCTGATGGGGGCCATTAAGCGGTCAAACGAACAAAAGTGAAAAATTTAGACTTTAGAAAAAAAACCCAGATCTCCCAAATTCCATCCCCCATTTTGTGAACAGAAGCCCCGTCTTTGACTTGTGCATGGTTTGACGCGATCCTCTTGTATTCTCTGATACGCGGTTAAGCTGCAGAAATGTTCCAAAAGGCTGTCAACGTGGAGTCAGGCTGCTCTGCACAGTGCAAAATCAGACAGCTCGAGGAGACGATAATTTCATTGACGGGCGGCAAGAACGTCTGTCGAGCAGGATTTGTCTGCGAGAACTAAATCTATGTCTCGTCCATGACGACCCGCAGGGCCCTAAATCTGGCCCAAGCCTATCTGCTTCGATTCCATACGTGAAATGGATGTCCTACATAGGCTGGACTAATATGCTTCCGTTTGATTTCCGTGACATCATAACGGAATGCGATGCAAGACACCTCACCTACTTTCGGTTACATAAGTAGCAATATCAGGAGGAAGCTTATAGACCCGGAAATTTTTTTCCCCGTTCTCCTGGCATGCCGCGGCCGACGCGCGCCAGCAGAGTGCCAGCGGCCAGAAAATATTCGCGCAAGTGCCTGGATCAGACTTTGAAATGATAATGCTATGGACGTTTGCTGAGTTTGAACTTAGTGATTAAAAGTTAGACGAGGAACACATGTGAACTGACCAACAATAAAACGACCAACATACCCGCGCATAAACTTGACACAAGTCAAGCGTTCGCACTTTGTGACGGTAAGACTCAACTCACCAATCGTAGATCCAATATATGACACCTGATGGTCTAGATGAACTTCTTCACAACCATTCTCCTGGCATTAACAATTGTCAGCCCTCTCACTGTGCAAGCCATGGACTTAGAGACTAAGGACGCCGCGTTATGCAATTGGGCTCCGTGCGGGTACTTGTGCGAGGGAAAAACCGATCGTATCGTAGATTGCACCCTCCCGGACGGTACCCAAACATTCCAGCGCTGCTGTGAAAATGCTGTGCTGTAATGGTGCAGTAGAGTGGGGGATGTAAATGAGGGGATCTGAAGATGTCAGCGGCGGGGCGCTTTACTGAAACACGTCCTGGGAGTCAAGTAGATTGTATCCTTCCCCTTGAGGTACCAGGGCCTGAAGATTACAGGCAATGCGCGATGATGAAATATGTAGTTGGAATGACAATAGGTCTGGTATTTGACCGACCAACCATTTCATGATGCTGGAACTTACATTTTGTGACATCGGTGTCGAGACTCGAAAGCCACCAGGAAATACCAAGTTCCAAAGTCACCGCTGATGCGCCACTCACCTACTCCAATACATTCTCACCTGATCCTGGCTTGCCCTCCTCCTCGGTTTTGCCCGTGGTGACTTGGGCTTGTGTGAATTGCTTGCAAACTCACTTGTGCACAAACTTGAATGGCGCAAAGACTGAATATGTTAAAAATTCTTGTGGATCACTTGCGAGTTAACTACACGGGGCAAAATTTACATTCTTTCAGTATTGGAGGTGATACACTCACCTGTGAAATTACCCAGGAATATCGCTTGGTTCACCGACAACAGTGGTATCCGTAACTGTGAGTGGAAGCGGTAATAATCTGGAAGCGCAAGACGGAATGATGCGAGAGAACCATCTTCAGGCACCTGGCAGACTGTATCAGAATTGTCTAGTTCCCCAAATCCAAAAAGCCTGCATGGTGTGCACTTGAAGGTACACCGTGGTGACAAGGTGTATGTCGAACTGCTGTTTGGTACTTATAGTAAGTCGCGTTGAGTGCATCTGTTTGTACACTCTTAGGCTGGAGCGGGTAAACAAACACCATGTGAAGTTAAGTGATTACAATCCAGTTGTAAGGCATAGTTACTGATACTACGTATACATGGTATGAATGATGCATAAGGTATGATACATGATACAGGACGATGGAAACAGCCTACTGTACATATTTGTCACAATATGAAGTGTCTGGATTGTTCGTGATATACCTTCAGTCATCAAATTCATCCATGCTGAATCCATCTCCACTCAAGTCCATCGCCATCACGACTTCTGTCTCATCCAAATCCATCGCATCGTCCGTATCCATGGGTGGCAGCTCTATAGCAATGGGCTGTCGTGCATCTTCATCTAAGAACCTCAAGCATGTCTCAATGCACCCTCTCCATCGCAGCGGAACTGCTCCACCCACGTCTACACCAGCAATGCGACGCTCCCATGTGAATCGCTCCGCAGCGTGTCTCACGAAGAATCGGCCCTTGTGCTCCGGGTTTGCACACCCACCCGAGCCCTGCGACGGCCTCCGGCCACGCTTTCGAGGTTCGGAAGGGATACCATTGGCCTTGAAAACACCGGGCACATTCTCCGTCAATACATCGCGTACATTTTCTGGCATGTTCCAAACGTCGGAAAGAGGAACCCCATAATATTCGCTGAGCACAGTCCGAGAGTTGTCGCCTTTCAGTGAGCAAAGCAACTTTCGATAACAGATTTCAGTGAGTGGAGGTACGCCCGGAAGAAACGTCGTCAAGGGGGATACTGTGATCGTTCTCGATGAGTTTGCCGGCGACTCCTTGTATTGTAAGGATATGCGAGTCATGGACCGCCGCTGAGACAGAATGTCGCGAGAAAAGGAAGGTTCGTTCAAGAAGGGGTTTGGGTTGAGCTGTAACTTCGAGAGTTTCATATCTTGCATCTCCGATGGAATGTATTTCAGGCGATTTTGCGAGATATTCAGCTCCTTCAAGTTGATCAAACGACATATCTCCGGGGGGATATAGGTCAATAGGTTCCCTCCTATAATCCGTTTAAATATTTAAAAATGAGAGGCACAAAGAGACGCACGCAAACTCAACACAGTCAGATTTTCTAACTTGAAAAGCTCAGGAGGAAGATCGTGGATGCTGTTTCCAAAGAGGTAGAGTTGTAGCATATGTCGCTCCTTGCCCGAGTCTATGATGGACTTTGTCCGTTCGAATGAACGCACTCTGGACTCAAAAGGCTCGGTCTTGACGCGTGACAAAACGCGTCCAAAGGATAGACTTTGCTCAGATAACTCTGTCGTGTTGAAAAAACCCGCGAGATCGGCGATCGACGCAGGAATAGTCTTCAGCGATAGATTACTATGGTGCAAGATAAGACGCGTCAAAAGAGTCAGATCGATAAAGCAGGGAAATACGGCACCTCAGGTCTATGTGCCCGTTACCTGTGTCGAAGGGTTTGCGCAGCGCGTTGTCCCATAATCGTTCATCGCGATCAATATAATGCGATCTGCTCGAGTCTAGGGAGAATAGACTTGACTGTTTCGTCGTGCGAGTAGTCTTTGTCTCCCAGCGAGCGGGAATAAACTGAGCCACGAGACAATGGCACTGAAGCATACGGAGGAGTGCTCGGGGGAGTATCTGGCTTCTTTTCCCGCTGTGGAGGGCGTTTGTTGGCTTTTGCTGAGGCCGCGAATGGATGAGAGAAACTTAGACTGCGTCGGGGGTGGGAGAGTCTAGTACATGAGGCTCATGCAGAGGACTCGATGGCGGAGATGAGTCTATGGGTGCTAACAACGGCGACGACGATGGGGATGAATCTCGCGATGACGATGAGCTCGACCCAAAGTCCGTGTCACAGTCTGTCATTTTCAGGTAAAATTAATGCGGGGAAATCAATGGTCGTGTGCGAAGTCGTGTGTCACTACTGTCAAAGACTCAAAAGAATATTGTTGATTGTGTCTACCTTTTATAGGCACGCGTTCAGACTTATAGTACGTAAATCTACGTAAATGCTCTGCCAGAGCAACTATATACATGCAAAGTCTGCACAACATGCTAGCAGCATTACTACTTCCCATAAATTCACGAACGTCCAATTTCTTGGACATACGCCGTCACGAGAAGACTTTGAGGAGACTCCACGTTTATCCATGTTTACGCGTGGTGGTCACGACTCACGAAGACACAGAACCACGGTGACTTGGCTGCAGCAACACTTGATGAAAAACCAGTCTTCCCTCAGGCTAGGAATGCGAGCAGGAAGTAGCAGTCCAGATATTCAAGGCTACACCCTCAAGCCTGCGCACTAATGCCCAGCGTATATCAACTACTTGCAAAGGGCCCAGTGCCAGGCCGCGACTTGATCAGTGGTAACCCTGCAAAATGGCGCTACGATTTAGCCGTTTCTTCGTCTCTTCATCAGGCCGCCGCTGGAGCGCTAGCCTGGCCGTACTCCTGGGGTGCAAGGGGAATAATTGTAACTTCAGCATGGCTGAATGTCCTAAGTCCGGTCCTCGATATTCTCAACCTAGACTTGCAATTTGGGTCGGGACAAGCAACCTCGGCATCCGTACTCATCCAATCATTTGGGTGGGTGACACGCTGTTTAGCTGCTAGAAGCGGCATAACAGCACCTGATTACAGTGTTGTGGGTAATGGTAATGAATTTAAAAGGTGTATCAACCAGGATACTTACTGAGCGAGTAAATGGAGAATGCTTGTCCAGGTGGGAGATGGAGCATTTCTCCTTCGAGGATGAAATGGTCGCCCTCTTTCGCTCCACATAGTATACGTTCCCCCGGCGGGCATATAACCTCGACACGGAGATCGTATAGCTGGAACGTATCAACTGGTGGGGATGATCTAAGGCTGCTCATTTGACGGAAGTGTTCAGGACAAAGAAGAGCTGAACGGATGCGATGGTGGGCGTTTGATGCAGATCGATTTCTGCGGCAAGTTTACAGTTTGATTTAAGCAGAGGTTCCCTTGCAACGAATGGATAATGATGTGAAATGTCCGTATTAACACAACCGGAATCCCGGTACCTTATAATGAATGTACAATTATGTTAGACAGTGTCCAATCACCAGAGCAAAAAGGCTATCGATGTAGAAGCAAGCCAGAAACAGAACAATATACCCAAAGGACCACTTGACACGGCACCCACCGCAGCACGTGATGCAGCACCAGTGTTTGTGGCAGCAGTCACAGCGCCAATTGTCGGGGATGGTACGGCAGCTTTGACACCATTCTGAGCGATAGCAATATCTGATAGCGCAGCAAAACCAACAGAGGGGGGGCTGTACTTGAAAACAGAGTAGACGTTTTTCTGTGCATCAATCAGACAATGTTCAGAGAATGTAGACTGGTGAAGGATACTCACGAGGAATGCGTCGCCAATGATCCACGAAGGACCCCCTTGGCCAATGGAGGAGACAAAGAAAGCACCAAGGCACTCCGTAGTGCTGACCTGGGAGTGCGTAAAGTCCGCAGGGCTCATTGACCAAGTGTTACCACCAAAGTTGAACTGTACATTCACCGTCGTGCTGCAGGCTAGTGTTGCCCTGTTAGTCAACGAACTGCGTGACGGCATTGACACTTACGATAAGTGTAATATCCTTCCAATTGGCCCGTTCCTGCTTGTGATCCAGGGATCTGTGCGTAGATGCTCGCAACGGCACTGGCAGGGCCAGCAATGTTTGTGGTTCCAGTGTCAATTATAGCAGTCGAGGCCCCCGCAATGTTGATTGATTTTCCCTGCACAGTCAGGGCTAGGTTATTGAGTATGTCAGCTTAATGTAATATAATTGTTGTATTCCACTGACTGTTCATATTAATTTCCCAGTACTGTGGTGTTCCAATAAGGCTATGGTACTCTATTGAGCCCGTGTAGAGACTGCTGTTTGTGTAACCTTTCAAATGGTCACGTTAAATTTAAGAGCATTGACGTGGGAGGATTGTACCTACCCATGTCAATAACACCCCCTGGCTCGTTTTGAGCTGCGCCAGACACATTGCCATAGCTTACCAGACACAAGTCAGGAAAACATAGTGAAATCAGTCTGTTTCCACATACCGCGTGAGCTGTATTCCAAATAACGCAGAATCCCAACTTCCACCACTGGCTAGAGTTTGCCAGAAGGGCGTCTGTTGCGTGGAAGAAAGCGGACTCCAGGCAAGACCCATTATTCCCGATACAGGGTTCGTGTTGAAGGCTGACGAAAGAGCATTCACAACGCCTAACACGTTCTGTTAGGTGTATGACGAGCACTTGGTGTAGATGACAACGTACCAAAACCTTGTTTTGCCACCGAGAAACCAGCCATCTGAACAGTCTCCTCAGCAATATAACCAGCCACTGCGCCCGAGCCATATTGGATCTCAAACGGTGCCGAGAGATTATGGAATGTAGACGATTTCGCAGGATCGTATGTAGGGCTGGTCCCGCAGCCCGTTCCGCAAGTAGAACTAGTCAGCCAGAGATCACTGGAGATATTTGTTCTAAGCGATTTGCGCTGAGAGATTTATTATTGCACTCACGATGAACCAGTGTCGAGAATCACATCATAGGACATCGGCGGCGAACCAATTGCTATGGTTCCATAGTAGCTATTAAGAATGTCTGATAAGCAAAAGCGTGCTGGATGACAGAGCTCTCTACGTACCCTGTATCAATCCCCTGATTGACGATGCTGCACGTGTGGTGTTGAGGATAAGACATTCGGGGCACGAAATTTTTTACATACAGGTTATACCCAGTTCCTCTCTGCTGAAGCGACTGACCACCGTATTTCACAGCAAGCATATCTCTTTGATCTTTTGCTTGCTGAGCCACCAGTGTGAGATTCTGTGAACGGCTAAGCCTGCGGATAGGCATGCTCAGTCCTACGACAGCTGTTGATGCTGTTGGTGCTCCCGATGCATGCTGGGATAACAGAAGGAATAAAAGAGTCGTGAGGCTAGCTGAGGCAATCATAACGCTCTAGGAAGCGAATTTACAAATCAATTAAAACGACAGACTGCCTGCAGTCCGACTCGTGGGGGAGGAAAGAAGTATTAATGACTCGAACCTGCGAAAGAAAAAAAGGATGAGAAGCAGCGGACCTGCGCAGCACCCTTTTGAGCGTTATAACAAGTTTCATGCTCCAATACTGCACGCGATTCAAAGGATCATCATTACAGGTTCGGTTGCTCTGCGAACCGCCACGAGCAAAAATAGTCGTCATGAGGAACCCAATTGTCGTGAATCCTGATTATATTAGCATCTACCGGGCAATTGTCTGAGGGTGGGCTCGAAGTTAGCACATAAGACCAAAGATGACCCTCACGAGGATTGAATCCGACCTCGACTGCTTCGAATATCTACTAGTATCTCCGTCACCAGCCAACGGCTGGGCATCAGCGCCCCTTCAAGTCAGTGCGCCGTCAGACACACTGACACAGCTTCATGTGAAGAATCACAAGTTGTCAACAGTCAACTGTGGTAATATGATGACAAGGCACGAGAGGCAGTCCTTCGGCTAAAGCGACATGGTGTGTAAGTACTTGCCAAGAACCAATGGGAAAGTCAGCAATCATGCCAGTTTGGCATCCACGTGCACCGGTCCTTCAAGCAAGTTTCTCGACATGTTAGGGAAGGCCGATAGGCTCACAACAAAGCAAATCGTAGCCCAATGCAATAAAAGTATTACAGTAGAAAGTACTGCCGGATCTAATTAGTAAGAAGCGCCTCCCTCCATTTACTTGGTCGTGACCCCTTCTTGGTGTCAGAGAAGATGGGGATCCCCTGGGCCCGCTTGTCTGCCATTTCCTCTTTCACATCTTCAACCTCTCGCAGGATTCTTGAACGACTCCTGGCGACTGCCTTGAGAATCTTATCCCTCCGCAAATGACCAGTGAAGCGCCAGTTCTTGCTACCCGACAAGGTCGTCCGTACCAATTCATGCCTCCTCCATCTCTTCAGTGCATCCAGTGCAAACTTCTCGTTCAACCATTCCATCCGCTTCTTTCTGTCCTCTGCAGTCATGTCTTCCATTGCATCAGGATAGTAGAATGGGTCTACAAGACCGACAACGGCACGCTTGTATGTCCGGTATGCTCGCGTCGTCTTTGCCCCAGTATGTTTGCGATATAATGGCGAGAAGTAGTTGGCAGTTCGGATGTAAGTAGTTTTAACGCCATACACGGCAGACAGATATGAGCGTACGTCGGTTTTCGTGACAGACATGGGCACTCGGAAAGTGGCTTCGTAGGGATTATAGGGCTTGCCAGTGGGTGTATGGTTGCGCACCATGCGGAAGATAATGTTTGGGAGATAAATTCTCTGGCCGACCACCTGCAATTCTTTCTCTCCATTAATATCTGCGACTTTCAGACCGCGAAGACGCGTCCGGCGTTCATTGAGGGCGTCAAGCCATTGGGCTTCCGTCATGTCTCTCCCACGCTGATCCATCAACTCGCCTTTTGCAAGGGCTCGTCTGTAGCCTGAATATTCTGATGGAGTGAGGTCGCTGTCGGTAGGAGGTTTGAGGTAGGCTCGTTTTCGTTCGCGGCGTTCACGAACGGCTATTGGAGTTGAGGCATCTCTGGCATCAGATGCAAGCTTTGGCAAGGCACTGGCAGCCCGTTCTGGTGGTTGCGTCGAGTAGAGACGACGGGCTACACGACACAGAGCCTGCATTCGCAAAAAATATGAACGGAAAAGAAACCTTCTGAGGAATTTCAGGGAACTAATGAAGAATTTGTGGCCTAACCCCCATTATTTGCTTGATTTGGATATATGACCCCTCATTTCCTTCTTCTTTGAACACGCAGCCTTGGTAGTACTTACGATAGCTCCTGGTCATCACTTTCCTATAGAACCTTACTTTGTTCGCTAATTCTCTCAAATTTATTGAGTCGCTCACTTATCCAGAACTTGACGGGCCATTATGGTCGCGTTTTCATTCTCTCGCGTTGGTCGATCTATGAGGGGCATGTTGCTCCCCACAGCGGTTGTCATTGGCTTCTCATGCCTCCTGACATACTTCTTCGTATTATACAAGCCCACCTTCGGACCTGGTATTGCACAGCGTCTAGGCTGGCAAGCTTGGGATGCGGTCGCCACTGTTGACTACTTCGATAAGGAACCTTCTACACCAACAGTCACTGGTGACCCAGAGGACGGCCGACCAATTCCGGGCAATGATGATGAGACAGATTGGTGGGAAACCACACCCAACCAGCCCTGGGATACTACCGATGATATAGAGAGTTACCCTCTTGACGTATGGGCTCCACTGTTACCTCACGAGACTGGTTGTACGTGTGTTTGCCAATTTCTGTGTGGGACTTAATTCAATTTATGCAGTGTCTGAAATCGCTATCACGCGTTGTATGATGCCACCGAGTCTCGTAGGGGACCTCTGTGCACCCACCACAACCGTCGAGCAGGATGCCATCAAGGGCAACTGGGTTCGAGTGGACCGGGATCTCAACAAGCAAGCAGGTCTCTGGACATTAGTACGCACCGTTTCATATTACATATCTCACGATTCACCAAATTCACTTTAGAACATCTACTACAGGCGGACGCGCCGTCTTGATATACCTCTCATCACCGACTTACGGCTGCTTCCTGCCAATGAAATTCCAGAACCTCTCTCAGATCCCTGGGTAAAAGTAGATCACTCCATACGCGATGGTATTATGCGTGCGGATCCAATGTACCTCTGGTACCTCCCGGGCAAAACGATGAATGAAATGAATGCGGAAGAGAAAGCCAGTCTCATCACCGAAGTCGACGTACTCTTCGGGGAGGATAGGCCTTGGTATGGATTTGAGAAAGTAGAGCCTCCCGTGACGCCGGAGAAGGAAGGGCAGCTGGATAGTGTGTATGTGACATACCGCCGCGGCGTGCAGTGTGAGCATGAACAGCCTTTATGCCGATAGTGGACTAAATTTGACTGGCAGCGGTCCCTCGCGCACATCCTTTACACTTCTCGCGAAACGGAAAATTCAAGATTTTGCAAGTCGCAGACCTGCATTTCTCTGTGTCCAGGGGTGTCTGTCGGGAGACAAGCCTTGATCCCTGCGTCAACTCTGACAATCTCACTAACACACTCCTCGGACACGTTCTGGACGAAGAAAAGCCAGACCTTGTCGTCTTCTCTGGCGATCAGCTCAACGGGCAAGGAACGTCTTGGGATCCCAAATCCGTTTTAGCAAAGTTTGCAGTAGCGGCTACAGATCGAAAGATACCTTGGGCAGCTATCTTCGGCAATCATGACGAGGAGAACGGCGATGTGAAGCAGGAGCAAATACGTATGATGAAGGCCCTTCCGTATTCCATGGTGCAAAGGGGTCCGACAGATATCCACGGTGTTGGAAATTACGTTCTCAACGTGAAGAGTGCTGATGCGTGAGTGTTCCGGTTAGCGGTATCGGAGTACAAGCTGAGCTCCTTTGATAGTTCCATGACATCGCTCCTGACGCTGTACTTCCTGGACTCTGGATCCTACTCGAGCGGTTACTTGGATTGGCTCGGGTACTTCTTCCCAACGGAGTACGACTGGATACACGAGGTTGGTGTCCCTTGATATCATTATGTCAATCACGCCCATATTTTCCAAGGACCAAATTAACTGGTTTTTGCAAGAATCTTCTAAGATCCAGCCCATAGAGCGTCCGTTCACACCGGACACCGGTAAGGACTTTGGTTCCATATGGGTGAGACAGGCCAATCAGATCACGCCCACGACGCGCAAATTAGCCAAGCCCAATGCTATGATGTTCTTCCACATTCCTCTGTGGGTCAATTCTTACGCCATTTCTGTCACTTTAAAGCTTACTTTTTCCCAGGCAAGAGTCGTACGGTACAGCGGACAGGGATCCGCGTACTGGCCAACTGCTAGACATCGGTCTGCATGATCTGGAAAAATCTGGTGCTGCGAAGAAGAGTGATGGAATGTTTGAGAAGGGTTTGAAGAAAGCACTGGAGAGTGGGCACGTTACGGGTGGAGGCATACCCGAAGTAAAGGTGGTTGCAAATGGACACTGCCACAGTAAGTTTCAGCATAGGGTCTCCTGAAACCCGGATCTGATGTAGCGCCTCAGTTACGGAGGACTGTAAACGTGTCGAGGATGTATGGCTGTGTTTCGGAGGTGGAGGGTAAGTGGTGCACGGTGTTTTTATCTGCTGTTGTGTTCATCTTATGACACAGGTCGTACTCTGGATATGGGCAGGTTGGGTGGGTTGAATCATGATTTATGCGTCTGCATCTTCATTTGGCTTACTCTGCCCTCAGGTTTGACCGGCGGTTCAGGATATACGAAATCTCAGATTATGGAGAAACCATCCGGACGTACAAGCGCACAGAGAAAGATGAGATCCTCAACAGCTACATTCTAGCTGGACCAGGGGCGCCGTTATTCAACCCACGATCGTAGAATTGATGGGCAAAGGGCATGTATGTAATGTTATCATTAGTGGCCTGGCCATGTTCTCGTGTTCGCCACGGGTCTGTACATTTCTATGGTATGATCTTTTTAACGTTTAAATGGCTCTTGAGCACTTGTATAGTAACCAGGCGTAAGAACCAGTGACTTTGATAACTCGTCTGGCCTATGTTTTCACCGCGTCACACAATGAAATTCCTTTGTATCCGTCAATACTTGATTCTCAAGTTCCAGCCATCCACGATTAATATTGATGTGACTGGATGGCTTGATTTGGGAATATATTCTCATGGCAGAAAAGGGTAGCGAAAGAACCGCTGATCTGCCAATACTCCTGCCAGGCCTTCAGTTGGCATAAAGCGCACCATCTACCTACGCACTGACCTCCTTTGTGCCCCTAAATGTCCTCAACGAGGTCAACGCCACCGCCCAACGCGGGACATAGTTTACGGCGCGACCACCAGTCAGTAGCCTCTACTCATTCTTCAGGTTCATCCTCTTCACGCAGCAGTCGTTCGCACGCACATGTCAGTACACTTATCTACAGTGTAACAACTGTCTTATCCAGGTTGTAGCCCGCAGTCGAGTCTGCTGTCACACGTCTTCTCGTGGCTATCAAACAGCTTCTTGAGTCACTCACCCAATGGAGCACCGGCAAAATGGACGAGAACCAGGTGAGCGACGTCTACGTCCGCCTCGGGAATGACTTCAACGCGGCTGTGGCTGCGTTTGCAGCATTTAATATCGATATGTCGTGCGTGCCTTTGCCTGCAGGTATACATGACCCTCAACTACTAAGTATCACTCAACAGAGACCTAATGTCCGTGCCCGAAGACCTACGAGAGGTCCTCGAAACCTGCCTAGCAGAGGAAGCCACGCCAGACAACCTCAACGTGTATCTGCCCACAGTGCGCAAGATTATCACCAACCTCCTTCAGGGTCTCCGCGGCAAGCAGTCTATGTACCGTCGGATCGTATCAGACCACCAGAGTCGACATCGCTCGTCCCACTCGCGGACGGACAGTCGCTCTTCAAAGTCTGACAAAGCTTCCCGGCGTGATGATGATACGAGACATCGGTCACAGCTTTCGCGCAGCGTATTGGAGGAGGAAGGTGAGGGGGATAGGGACAGGGACAGTACGACCAGGCAGTCAGCAAGATCATCAGCAAGACGCCAAGACCCGAGGACGCAGACACCTCCGCCAGCATCTCCGCCACCCATTTTCCGCGAACCTGATGACGAAACGCCGCCCAATGAAAAGACGATAACAAACAGTGTCAACGGGCATACTAATCGAGGCTCAGCACAGCCTCAAGCACGACAATCGCAGAACACAAACAAGCCAAATGTTGACTTGCTTTCGCGCGACTCATCAGAGACCTTGGTCGCACCTTCCGTAGCATCAATTCCTCATCATGCGTCACCCAGCGAGTCAGACAAAAATTCGCTTCAAACACCTCCTCAAGGTGTCCCCGTACCTGCCTCCGTAAAGCGCTATTCGCTCGTTGATAGACCAGTTTCCTTGTCACCTCCGCCCCTCCCTGCAGTGCTTATAGATGAAGCTCCTCCCACTCCTATTGAAATCTCCTCACCACAAACTCCTCCTATCGATAATCTGCAAGCACCTGCAGTCGCCAGCTCTCTGGCCGCATTGAAGAAGAGCGACGTGCTTGAGCGGCGTGCATCGAAGCGCTTTTCGACGTACAATATTACGAAGATGACAGGCTCACGTGAGCGGTCAGGTAACCGGCGGTCGATGGCAGCAGGGCCATTGCTGACGCCAGGGGATTTGGCAGTTCTAACGGAAGTGGATGAACCAGACGTACAGCGTACTGGCAGCGCGCGGTCTAGCAGAATGATCGCGCGAACACCCTCGCCCATAGCCGAAACGGAGGTCGCCCCTCCCGTTCCTCCACTGCCTTCACTGCCAGAACCCGCGCGCTCCCAACGAGCTCATACGCTATCTAAGGCGGACAGTGTGACAGATGAGCCTACGATCTTTGAAGAAACACTCGAACCCGCTTCGCTGACCACGTTCTCAGTTTTCTTACAAGTCGGGCGAGAAGTCAAGAAGGTCACCATCGAACCTGGTTTGTCGTTCTCGTCGTTGCGGATGTTATTCGTGGACAAGTTCTCGTACAATCCGGGTCTGGAGAATTTCCCTGCGATATACATACGCGACCCCTCTAGCGGCGTGCAGTATGAGCTGGAGGACATTGAGGAAGTGAAGGAGAAATGCTTACTATCTCTCAACATCGAACGTGAGTGAGATCCCATTCCCTACGTTCTCATTCTGATGTGTTGTATTTTTCAGCACTCGATCAAATAAAGCAACACATCGACACTCAGATATCGACGCTGTCTAATGATCTCAAAGAACTTCGCACCGCAATTGCAAATGACCGTCGTTCGTCCCACGTCAATCCTATTGTCGCCCATGACTTCGTCGAGAGCACACCTAGGGCAGATCGACCATCCGAAATGCAACTGCATAATGTCGCACGTAGGCTATCGCGCATCGTGGGTGACGTGAGCTCGAGTGGCAGTCCATTCATGTTACCTCAGATGACTGGACAGTCTCTTCAGCTACAGCCACAAACAACGGGGGCCTCGGTGATGTCCGAGTACTCCAGTCGAGTAGTGGACGATTTGAAGACGCAATTCGATGAGGTACAGAACCTGCGACGTGATCTAGGAATCATGAGGCAGCTGTACACGGAGTTCATGAAGTCGACGAAGGATTCATTGGGCGCTTTGCGGACACAGACACAGTCCGTGAAGCAGTTGGCCTCTGTCAAAGTTGGCGGCGCACGGGGCTTCATTGATCAGGGGAAGACGAAGTTGGACTTCGCGGAGTCAGAACGTGCTGACGAAGGTGGAGGAGTTGCAGGACACGGTGGAAGCACTCCGAGATGACGTTCTCAAACGCCACATGACGCCCAAGCCTCAACTAGTGAAGCAGATTCAGGAGGACATCGCTTCCACTGCTGCAGGAGTTGGCAAGTCTCAAAGAGCACATCGATACTGTGAAGCCAATGTGGAAGAAGACGTGGGAGGAGGAGCTACAGAACATCGTAGAAGAACAGGGCTTCCTCGGTCATCAAGAAGAATTCTTGACTGATCTTCTTGAAGACCACAAGGCTTTGGTTGACGTCTTCGGGCATGTTGACAAGGTTATTTCTATCCGCGGCGCCACCCCTGGACGGAATAACAGAGGCCGCGGATTCAAGCCTCTTCCAGCGGACGAGGGGCATACTGGCCTGAGTACTGTGATGATGGAGATTCGGGGCGCCGCTGTTGACCCGGAGCGACGGATGAAGGCAATCGAAGCTAATCAGAAAAACCGGGAACGTGAACTCGCGAGCCGGTCTGACGAATTTCAGGAGGAGCTGACAGGATTTGTGGGTGGCAAGAGATTGAGAATGACAGGCGGAGCAGAGGAGGTGGATAGAGTGCGGCAGAGAAGGAACGAGTTGGCGCTAAAAGCGATGTTCAACAATGCATCCGCATCGGTTGACAATTTATCGGGTTTCCCGACTTCCCCAAGTGCTGGTTGATGGCCAACACTACTGGATCAGGACTTGGACGCGGACATTTGGTAGTCACTGTCCTTGTGGAATCTGTATTACTGGGACTTGATTTTCTGTGTTGCACTTTGATTACATTAATCATTCGAGTCCACTGACATTGCATTTCGTTTCTGTCATAATACTTATGCTGGTTTGGTACTACATACTATCTTTTCCGCTATTGACACAACACACGCCGACGACTGCTGTTATACATATTCAAGATGTCAGGCTATCTCTCCTCTCCGCAAAATCTAATGATACATAGCACTCTAAAGCCCATCAGGGCGCCCAAATTGCGGCGCTTCATTCATTATTTTCCAATGACCTTCTTATTGCTGAGAGATGATTATTCCAAGGGGAAGGAATATCAGCACTATATTTGAATGAAATCCTGTGACAAGCCAATAACATTCGAAGTCGCTCACAAATTCATTGGCCTCTGGCGCCTGACCGGCTTGATCTCTCCTGGGATCTTAATGTGCCGGGGGGTCCAAAAGAAATATGACAGTTTAAACGCCATAGCGGCGAAATTGAGCGGCTCTACCAGGAGCGTTGTTAAACAGCAAGTCGTAGAATGCAATGGGCCTCGAGGACCGCCGAGGCCAGAGGCTCGGTTGTGAAGGAAAGAGGGAGATTACTGTGGTTCGTAAAGAAGTTCGATTTATGCGTTCACTACCATGTATATATCGGCTACAACGGTATGCCCGAGGGCTATGCGACGTTGCTCTCCCGGGCACAGCCCATGGGCGGACAATGAGAGCTGCACAAAAGGAGATAAACCAAAAAGGCAATTATGTAATGTTGTCGGTCGACAATTGAGTGTAAAGCCGCCATTCCTCGACGATAGAATGAAAGTTTTGAAAGAAAATTGATTGAGTACTGTAATCATGAGGAATTCGTGCGAGACAGCTGCAGCATTGGTCGCTGACCGCTGAGTACTGGGCATTGGAATAGACCATCGAGTCTGAATGTGCACATCTATTTTCGTCACACAACAGAGCCCACAATTAGCCGCCCATGTATGTGAGGAAGAAACGATTAATAGGCAGACAAAAGCAGTTGATAAGTAATCACAGAATTCAAAGGAGCTGCTGTTAGTGGTGAGCGAATTGGAAATTGTATTTTTGTGGGATGAACCTTTTATATAATAGAAATTTAGGTATCATTAATACCAGTAGTTAGAGTCACTTGGCAGCTGTGTCGGAAATTTCCGAAATTCATTGCTTCATTACAATTCAGTTACCATTTTAGTCGCAATAATATGCCAAGAAAACTTTTCATCAAAGTTTATTCCAATTTATTCCAAGATTGCTTCATGAATTGAAATAACATATTTGTGATATTGGGGACCCAACGGAATGACATAAGCATGCCATTGGAAACCGGCAAAGGATTGTGTTGCCTTCAAGACTCAATGTCTCTCGGATCTTGCTCGGATCACTGGAAGACCCTTGACTCAAGTTGACTATTCTGGTATGCCTAGCCTGAGCTGCTATGTGGGCACAGGAAATCATAAGGGTTCGGTCTGGCCTAGCAGGTCAGAAACAAGTGATTTATGTTGCTTCCAAACAGCCTATTCGTTCAACTGACACTGACATTCGTGTGATAAAGAATGCGACAATCTTTGCATTCGCATTCGCATATTACATGCTGTGGCATATGTGGAACTTCTCCGCAGCGATGGTATAAGGTACAGGTTCATATTTCAATTCCGCAGGCTAACCGCTAAGCGCTAAGTATTGATATTGATCCTCTTCCCACGTATTTAAGACACATCATGAGTCGAGCTTGCTTGATGCCGCCGGGTGCTTCGGAACCGCAGACCTAGATAAACGTTTGGGTTCCTCGCAGCTGTCCGCCCAAGCTACACCGTGATCACTTAGAACTTCATGGCTGCAGAACCCACCCCACTTGCGCCACATTCGTTGGAGGGCCTTCCATCCGAGAAACCAGAACATGTCGCTCTCGAAATCAAACAGAGTTCTAAAAACCTCCGAGCATTTATCCCCTGGCCAAAGAAAGCACCCAAGAAAATCATGGAGAGCGAAGCAGAGAAAGCAGAGACGGCAGATACACTTGCCTCTGCGTCATTCTTATCGCTATTTCGGTAAGATCATCCCAATTTTCTGACTGAGTGTGATAGTCAACCGGTACAGGTATTCAACTCGCTTCGAAATAATGTTGGACATCTTTGGCGTAATCTGTGCTGTAACCGCTGGTGCTTCGCAGGTAAGTTTTTGGATTTGCGAGCTACATCTCCTTATTTTCTATCCTAGCCTTTGATGACTTTGATATTCGGCAACTTGACTCAAGATTTCGTTACATTTGGTTTAGCAGAGAACGAGTATTATCAATCGCTGCAGTCTGGAGATCCGAACTTGGTTCAGCAGGCGCAGGCGGCATTGGATGCTGCTGCATCCGCATTCCGTCATAGTGCTAGTCTGGATGCCTCTTACCTCGTTTATATCGGTAAGTTTTTCATTCGATAAGAAAGAGGCCTAGTCCACCTGAACTCGTACTAGGTATCGCGATGTTTGTTTCCACATATATGTACATGTACACCTGGGTTTATACTTCGGAGATCAATGGTAAAAGAATACGAGAGAAGTATCTTCAGGCTATCCTTCGACAGGACATCGCCTATTTTGATGATGTCGGGGCTGGCGAAG
Organism: Suillus occidentalis; assembly: GCA_016628085.1. Lineage (NCBI taxonomy): Eukaryota > Fungi > Basidiomycota > Agaricomycetes > Boletales > Suillaceae > Suillus > Suillus occidentalis. Next base: position 154,048 of record JABBWB010000058.1, read on the forward strand.
TTGCAACGCGCATCCAATCCGACACTCGTAAGTCATCCTGGACTTTTTAAAAGGTGGACAGTTGAAATTATGTTGCTCTGAAATAGATCTGGTACAGTTGGGGATATCCGAAAAAGTCACTCTTGCAATTACTTTCATCAGCGCTTTTTTCGTCGGCTTCATCCTTGCATTTGCCCGGTCATGGCGTCTCGCTCTCGCAGTGTCGTCCATCCTTCCCTGCATGATGATTATAGGCGGTGCCATGAATAAGTTTGGGTCCAAATACACGCAGTGCGTGTACTTGTCGCTGAACATATCCTGAAGTACTGATCTTCGTTCAATACCAGATTGTCCTTGAAGCATGTTGCCGAGGCGGGTAGTCTCGCAGAGGAGGTCATATCCACGGTTCGCACCGCGCAGGCTTTCGGGTCGCAGAAAGTCTTGTCTGGAATATTCGAGAAGAACATCGATGTAACTCGCGTCGTTGACATCAAAGCGAGCATTTGGCATGGTGCAGGATTAGGCTCCCTCTTCTTCGTGATCTACGCTGCGTATGCGCTGGCGTTCGATTTTGGAACTACCCTCATAAATGAGGGCCATGGTCTGTTCATGTCTCTGTGTTGTTAAATATTTTTTAATATTGGTTGCCAGCTAACGCCGGACAGGTTGTGAATGTCTTCATGGCCGTCCTAATCGGAGCATTCTCTCTCGCCCTACTTGCGCCTGAATTGCAAGGTAATCTTGGTCTTACTTTTCTAGAATCCTAATAAATCTTTTACTTAAGCCATCACACGTGCTTGTGGTGCTGCCGCCAAACTCTTCGCTACGATCGAGCGTGTCCCTGATATCGACTCTGGAAACTCAGGAGGACTAAAGCCTGAAAAAGTCACTGGCGAGATTACCTTCGAGAACGTCAAATTCAACTATCCATCTCGCCCAGATGTCCCAATTCTCAATGGCATCAGCATTACCTTCCCGGCTGGCAAGACCACTGCTCTCGTTGGTGCATCAGGATCCGGTAAATCTACGATTGTAGCTCTCACGGAACGCTTCTACGATCCGCTCAGTGGCTCTGTTATGCTTGACGGAACTGACTTGCGGGAGCTGAACATTAAATGGTTGCGCTCGCAGATCGGTCTAGTCTCACAAGAGCCTGTGCTTTTCTCGACGACTATCAGGGACAACGTCGCACACGGCCTCATTGGGACATCATACGAGGATGCATCTGACGAGGAAAAGTTCCGACTCATCAAAGCAGCCTGCATCAAGTCTAATGCAGATAGCTTTGTTAGCCAATTGCCACAAGGATATGACACTTTGGTCGGTGAGCGAGGTTTTCTGTTATCGGGAGGACAGAAACAGCGTGTCGCCATCGCACGAGCTATCGTATCGGATCCGCGGATTTTGCTTCTTGATGAAGCAACAAGCGCCCTCGACACCCGCTCGGAAGGGGTTGTACAAGATGCTCTGGACAAGGCAGCTGCTGGCCGAACTACTATCACCATTGCTCATCGCTTGTCAACGATCAAAGATGCTGATTGCATACTTGTAATGGGCGAGGGACTCGTACTGGAGCGAGGAACTCACGCGGAACTCTTAGCAGACGTGAATGGCGCATACTATCGTCTCGTCACAGCTCAAACTCTCCGCGAGGGTCATGAAGATCTGGATGCAGTAATATCAAGTGACGAGAATGATTTGGAGCAGCCTATGTCACACGATCTCGATACCAAGAGCACCATTCACTCCATCAGAAGCGACGTCGCCAGTCGATTCAAGGAGACAGAGGGGGGCCAGGCTCCCGAGCAAGATTACGGTCTATTCTATCTGATGGGACGGATCGCTGGTCTTCACCGCGAAGGGCTTCACCGATATTTAATTGGAGCTTTATTTGCCATATGTAAGTTCGCAAAACATATGTTATTAGCTGTGCTCATACGTTTTCGCAGGCAGTGGCATTGCTTATCCTGCCTCTGGTATAATCTATGGTAAGTCCTGTCATCAAACAAAACGGATGTCATTTATCCTGACATACACTGGTAGGGCGCGCGATCTCCGGCTTTTCTGCCACCACAAGTTCTGAGCGCCGCTACCAAGGCGACCAGAATGCTCTCTGGTTGAGTTTGCATGTTTCCTAGAGTTCGTGCTGGTGCTTATCTCGAGCCAGGTTTTTCATTCTTGCCATTCTGTATGGCTGCTGTACTGGTTTCCAGAGCTATTTCTTTTCTTCTTCTGCCGCCGTCTTGATTGCCAAGCTCCGTTTAATGAGTTTCAAAGCCATCCTCCGACAAGACAGTGAGTACCCTTATTGCCAAATTATTTTTTCTTACGCATGGAACCAGTCGAAGTACTTTGATAACGAGAAGAACAGCGTGAGTCATATAACTCTCCAGCTCGTGCAGAACCCTCATCAGACTCTGAAAGACTGGCGCTCTGACGTCAAGCTTGGGCGAAAACCCCCAGAAGATCAATGGTCTCGCTGGCCTAACTCTGGGAACGTGCGTATCACGAATCCTCCTGAGGTAATGACATACTGACTTTTGGTTAGAATTATCCAATCTATCACAACTATACTTGCTGGTTTGATCATTGGCCTTATATATGCTTGGAAGCCAGCTCTTGTCGGCATGGGTGCGTCCCGATTCCCGATTTTGCGCCTTCCTTTTATAAATCTCGTCGTTTTTGTTAGCATGCTTCCCCGTCCTGGTGTCTGCTGGGTTTATACGTTTAGTACGTGACCTTCATTTCATGCTCCCGTTGTGCTAAGCGCCTTCTAGCAAGTCGTTGTTCTGAAAGATCAAAACAACAAGTCAGCGTATGAAAGCTCTGCTCAGATTGCCTGCGAAGCTGCTGCGGCTATTCGCACTGTTGCATCATTGACTCGAGAAGAGAACTGCCTTAATCTTTACAGACAGAGCCTGGAAGGACCCGTTAGAAAATCCATCAGGACAGCGCCCTGGAGCAACATGCTGTTCGCACTCTCTCAGGCTTTGACGTTTGGGGTAATTGCTCTAGTTTTCTGGTATGGCGCGACGCTCGTTTCGCAGCTGGAGATTTCCACACAATCATTCTTCATTGCTTTGATGGTATGGTCCTTTTTCAACCTCCAAACATTCTTGAAGTGAACATAACATTGGCAGAGTACGGTATTTGGCGCAATGCAGGCTGGTAACGTCTTTGCCTTTGTGCCTGACGTCTCGTCAGCCAAAGGAGCCGCCAACGCGATCATCAGGCTCCTTGATGCAAGACCTGAGATTGATGCAGAGTCAACTGAAGGCAAAAGTGTTCCGAGCGAAACAATCAAGGGCCACATACAGCTGGAGAACGTTCATTTCAGTTACCCTACCCGTCCCGGATTCCGGGTTCTCCGTGGTCTCTCGCTTATCGTGGAACCTGGAACTTATGTTGCCTTGGTCGGCTCTAGCGGTTGCGGTAAAAGTACAGTGTAAGCCTTGTCATCCTACAGTATTTTGACAGGCATCTGAGAGTTCATTTAGCATCCAGTTACTAGAACGTTTCTACAATCCAATTTCTGGACAGATCTCGCTCGACGGAGAGCTTATCGACGAGTTTAATGTCCAGGCATATCGACAGCAGCTTTCACTTGTGTCGCAAGAGCCTGTGAATATGCTCATGATATTGATCTCTTGGGAGAGAGCTGACTGCTTGCCTTGCAGACTTTGTACGCGGGAACTATCCACTTCAATGTCTTGCTCGGTGCCTCCAAACCGGCATCTGAGGTCACACAAGAAGAGATCGAGGCTGCTTGTCGTGATGCCAATATACTAGATTTTATTCAATCGCTTCCAGAGTAAGACCTTGATACTATGCTGAACTCGAGGCATACTGACATGATAATAATAGTGGGTTTGATACTGAAGTCGGTGGCAAGGGATCCCAGCTTTCGGGGGGTCAAAAACGTGGGCATCACACATTGACAGTTGCCTTTCTTTGTGCGCTAAAATAAAATCCAGAACGTATAGCAATCGCTCGCGCGTTGCTTCGGAACCCAAAGGTTCTTTTGCTCGACGAAGCTACATCAGCCCTTGATTCAAACTCGGAGAAGGTGGTGCAAGAAGCTCTTGACAAAGCTGCCAAAGGTCGCACCACTATCGCTATCGCCCACCGCCTTTCGACTATCCAGAACGCTGATCGCATGTGAGTTGATCGAGAGCGTTTTCATTCGTAACCATTTTCTCACTATTTTACAGATACTTCATTAAGGAAGGTAGAGTCAGCGAATCTGGAACCCACGACGAGCTTATTGCGCGGAAAGGAGATTATTACGAATTCGTACAGCTGCAAGCGCTCAGCAAGAAGTAGAGGAAATTTAATAATGCCTGATGGGCGTCACTTAATTAATTACGATCTCATTTAAATCCTCTTTTATGTAGAGCAACTCAGCTTTCCGGACTATGTATGGGATCCAGAGTGAAATACTGTAAGTCTGGTTGTTCATTGACAACATAACCATACTTGCTACAGGCCCAGACGTCCAAGCGCCCATATTTTCATCCTTTGATTTGAACACCAATTCTTGTGTCCAGAAGCTGTGTGATCCCTGGGTGGCGTGCGGCGTGCCCCTCTGCCGTAGGCAGGCAAGCTCGAAGACTGGTCGCACCGTCGCAGGTCTGAGCGATCTGACCAACCTCGCTTTCGCCATTTTGCGACCAGCTCATACATCAATACAAGAAATGACGGGTGTTACAACATGGCACGCAGAGTGCGAGAGGCGATAACGATTCACCTATATCAGCAGGGTCAGAGCTGGGGCGTTTCTCCAGGAGTTCTGTGGCGTCTGTCTGCAACGACAATATCTCTTCTTTTTGTGTTGATACATAAAAGTTGAAACGGAGGCGAGGGTAAGACATGGTGCAGCATAAGAAACCACAGCGTCTATCATACTGTCAAGGAACCTGAGGTTGATCCAAATGGTGCATCTCGCGTAAAATATGTAGTAGTATATGGTGATGTAAAATATTGATTGAGATGAAGACGGAATAATTAAGATGAAACGGAATGATTGAGATGAGGCAGAATGGCTATGCGACTCGTAGGTTGTCTGACCCTGTTAGACCAGTCAAAATTAATTCCGCGAGTGGTAGTACCTGAGTTTCGCCGTAGGCGCTCCCATCGGATATGCATGTAATGAGCCATTCACCGAAATAGTAAAGTGGGCTTGCGTTCTAGATAAATTGCAAACTCACTCACTTATGCACGTATTTGAATAGTATGGTGTTACATGATTGGACAAATAGAACGCGCTCACGATCAAGAAATAGTGATCTCCTGCAGACAATTTCTGTTCACTTCTTGTTGTCCGGCACCTTCCCAATAGACCAGCCAACTTTCATCATAGTCTCGATTCCAAGCTGTCCTGGCTTCGGGGGCGAAGAGTTGGCAACAAGATCAGAATCCCACTCAACCATCCCCGGCTCGAGGATAGCAACGACAGTGCTACCTCCGTACGCGAAGAACCCAAGCTCATCTCCGCGCCGAACCTTGGAACCCGCCTAATGAAAGTGAGTTCAGCATGTCAGAGAACCACAATACGTGGACTTACCGAAACGGTCCACTGGATGCTTCCAACGAGCAAGGCACCGACTGCAATGAATGCGATCTTTTTATTCGTCGCGTCATGGTTTAGAAGAAGAACTGATCTCTTGTTTGCAGACAGCACATCAAGATTTTTCTCGTTGACTGCCTGCGGGTTGACTGCAAAAAATAAGTTCCCGTTCGCTATGTATTGCAGATGGCGTCTCTTACCTGTGTAATACTGTCCAGGAATATCCCTTGGTCCACCAATGACAGTGGCGTCCGCAATTGAGTGGAAACGATGATAATCTGAAGGCGCAAGGCGGAATGATGCGAGAGAGCCACCTTCAAGTGCCTGGCAGAGTGGGTCGGATCTATCTAGTCCTAAGAGGGCAGGAACTGTAAACTCGTCCCCTTTAATCCAAAAAGTCTGTGCATCGTGCACTGCAGGGTATACGACAAGCCGGCAGTCTGCGGCGCTGCAGAATTCATGATGAGGATTCTGCACAGGGCGGGCATCAGGCTTGAGTTTCCGGTAGAAGAAATCGTTGAAATTCTTGTATGCTGGGCTATCGGGCGGATATAGGAGCTCGTTTGTTTCGATGTTGTAGGTGTGTATGAATGACGGGATATGATTTCTAGACTCGGGCGAGTCATAGATCTGCCCCTCACGCTTACTCTGCTCCATCAGGAGTTGCTCGATGCGCTTGCTTCCTTCTAAGAGCTTGACCTGCTCCCTCCCATAAAATAAGATGTGCATGCCTAAACGCGCATAGATCGGCATGCTTTCAAAAACTCGTTCATTGGTGCCTCTGATTGCGACGTAGTTGCCAGCGTGATACTTGGTTGCGAGGGATTGCAACTGAGGCACGAATTTGTTCAACCAGGAATGGTGGCCAGGCGCAAAGTGATGTAAATGGCCATGAATTCCCTGCGTGACATCGTTGCTATTAGCAGCATGTTGAGGATCGGAGCGCTCTACGCTCTCTTTGAGAGCCTCGGCGATCCCGCCATCCAAAAACTCCATCCCTTGAATCCCTACTTGGCCAGAACCCTCGATGCCACCTGGCTTGCTGAGCTCGGATTCATTTAGCTGTACCATTGTTGCGATGGAAGAAGAGGTTAAAAGATGTAAAAGTCAAGCGTCAAGATGGCAGATTAGACTGATTACTAGATAGCACTAGCCTTGTCTCAGGTTCGCCATTTTATGGAAGGAGGTATATTAATAGGTAGTACCACTCCTAATGACACCCAATTTCAATGTCTCCAGTTGTTTGCCGAATGCTAGGGACCATAAACTTTCAAAACCCGACGGTCATGGCAGGGGCACGAGACAACTGCGACACTGAAGCTATGTATATAGGCTATTCAACAAGTTTTATGTTGACCACACCAAGCCTCTACTAGCGATGTCACAGTACAAGAATAGAGGTCAACGGTGCTTGGGTGAGTTCCTGAGTTGCTATTAAGTACTTACGCCCGCGTAAACCCAATATTTGTCAATAGATCTAGAGTTCATATCTGATCGTCAAGCACCGTGGCTGAGCGCTCTGCAAACAGCTGTAACGGTCAACGTCACCGTTCAAACGTTCAGCCCCACTGGTTCATTAATTATGGTATCACAACCCTACAACTACAGGTACAAACCTGTACAACCAAAAAATTGCGTGCGACAAAACTTTCTTAGACCTGGAACCTGACGAAAGGCGGACATTGAAGGACTCTTTCCAGGGAAGTCTGAACAGCAGTTGAATATCGGGGCCTACCTTCCGAACAGTACCTTTTTGGATGTCTTGGAAAAGGGCATTGCAGCAGCGAGCAGAACGTCACAGCGCCAATACCAGATCCGAACCATTCTCCACGGCATGGAGCACGACCTTCCAGGAGGTGGTCGATAACTTTTGAGCGGCTGCCCATCTGTCAACTTGAACCTTGAAGGAGTTTTAGCCGACTTGGACATTACGGCCTTCTACTTACGGTGCAATCGCTGCGTCGACTGCTTAGGACAAGTGCTCGTTGATTCAAAAGGTCGCCCATGATCCTCGGCAATAATGGAGCTGCCGACAACGCCATTAGTGCAAATATTGGATAGGTGCATGACCCATAATATTTTAGTTTTATATCAATATGTCAAGCGCAAAGCTTACTTGAACTCAACGCTGGCGAGCGCATATACTTTGGGACGGCGGCCCTTAGCGTGTTTGGTTCCGACTACACATCAGAATACTCTGGGTGGGAAGACACGTGGGCTACCGTTGTCATATTGTCGTGAAGTGGTCCAGCGCATCTGGTTCTTTGTTCACATGTCTCGTGCGTACGTACCGTATCATTTATTGGCCTTACTACACTGCTCATATGGAGTGATCGAACCAATTTCAGAGGCTCTCGATTTGACCTTGCCTAGTCCGACCTGAAACCGCGCCGTGCACATTACTAGTCCTGTTTCACTCTGAGGAGGCAAACACTCATCAAGGTCTGTACGTATGGACATACTGTTTGCCATGGGTTGCGTGTCGGACCCGCGTACTTTACCGAAAAGCTAATGTTGATGCGGAAGATGATGACCGTTATAGTTCGACCGATCACAACGACCCACCAGTGCCCTTGGCGCAGTCACTGAGACTTACGCTTCTGGCGGCCGCCTAAATCACCAGTAACCTTTGTAACAGAGTGCATGATATACCAGTGTTATAATTCAACATTGGTCTCGACTCAAACTTGACAGGGGAATACCTTTCGAAACAAGACAAGGTAGGGTCAAACGATGTGCTGTAGTGTCTGAATCAGATCATCAAATAGGTAATGCCGGTACTTGACCGGCACCCTATCTGGTCTAGTGACACGAGGTACCTAGTTCATTAAGTACTTATAGTTCCGAAGTGGAATTTATTCCTGTCATTCTTTTGTTCTTGCCAATTGCAACAGAATTAACAGAGATGGTGTTGGACGAATCAGTGTAAGCCTCGTCGACTATCTTTCACTTTGGCACTCAAACCAGATAGGATAATACATTCGCTGATCAGGGTATGAAGAGAGTCTCGAACCCCCAAAACGGACTCGATGCACAATATATAGTACACTGCCTGGTGGAAACCTGTGCGTGAGTGTTTAAGGCTGTCGTTCATTGTCTCGGATCAAACGTTGGTAATATTCCTGACAGGCTCGTCCGTTCCGAGTTTCACAAGTAGCTTTGTCTTCCACGAGTTTGAGTTACATTTTACACACGACTACATGTCATCCACTGATCTTCGCTGCCCGATCAGATCAGTCACACCGAGCCTTTAAAATGCCATGTTTCAATGGTACATAATCTACAGGAGAATATCGTGTCAACTTTCTCCTGGTAACGAGTACGATCATCGTCCTTCTGTTGTTCTTCTTGGTCGCACCTTCTTCTGCTAGCGTTGCCGGTGGTGACGAGGCAGTCCAAAATGTTCATTAAGAATATGACGCAGGGCTTTCCAACCATCACTGGCATACGATGGTTCAACCTTTCTGTCCTTGTCATTACACCAGCTCTTTCGCTGTACGGCTTGCTCTATGTTCCCATCCTTCGGAAGACTATCGTTTGCACTACCCTCTATTATATTTATTCCATGCTTGGTAGGTAGTTTGCAATAATCGCTTCTTCTGACTGCTAAATTTACTCCCCCAGGTATAACTGCTGGTGAGTGGTGGCGGTAACCTTGATGGGATTTCATCAGAACCAGTCGCTCTAGGATACCACAGGCTTTGGTCACACAGGTCATATAACGCTTCGTTCGCCTTGCAGGTATTCCTCATTCTTGCAGGAGCGAGTGCAGTGCAAGGCTCGTGTTATTGGTGGGCACGCCGGCACCGTTCTCATCACAGGCATACCGATACGGACCTTGACCCATACAACTCGGAACGAGGCCTCCTATGGACCCACATCGGATGGATTATTTTTGAGTCAGACTTGAGACCAGGGCCAGCTGATGTCTCTGACTTGAGCAAGGACCCTCTCGTACAATGGCAACACCGATGGTACTTTGTCATCCTGACTGTTTTCGGGTACTTGCTTCCAATGGTCATTCCTGGCCTGTTGTGGGGAGATTGGAAAGGTGGATTCTTTTTCGTTGGTGCATTTCGTATGACCGCGTGTCATCACGTGGGTTCTGTGTTTTTCATCGAAGACAAAACTTGACCTGAGCCTAGTGCACTTTTTGCATCAACTCCATCGCTCACTATCTCGGAACCACGCCGTACGATGACAAGCAAACTCCACGCGATCATCTTTTGTCCGCTATTCTTACTATGGGCGAAGGGTACCATAATTTCCACCATCAATTTCCCATGGACTACAGGTAGTAGTTGACATCCATTGCGCTGTCCTCGAAATTATTTACACAGCTCGTGGTCTTTTCATTAGGAATGCATTCCGTTGGTATCAGTATGACCCTACCAAGTGGTTCATCAGTATCTGTCACTATATCGGTCTTGCCTCCCATCTCCGCGTTTTCCCTAGCAACGAAATTGAAAAGGGCGCACTCACGATGAAGATCAAGGCTCTCAAGGACGTCCAGGACTCAATTGAATGGCCCGTACCTCCGCAAGACCTTCCTGTGGTTTCGTGGAAAACCTGTAAGTGACTCCATGTTGGCGCACGTTCAATCGTCGCTAATCGTTCTTTGCGAATAGTCCAAGACGAGTCTCAGTCTCGGACCCTTCTCCTCATCTCGGGTTTTATCCACGACGTGTCAATGTTCCTTGATAACCATCCGGGAGGACCCGCTTTACTCACACGAAACTCTGGGAAAGACATGACAGCTTCTTTCTTTGGCGGTGTCTATGCTCACTCTCACGCAGCGCATAACGTACGTACCATGGCACTGTCTGCGTATCCAATGATGCTAATGACTGACTGTGAACTTACTCGCGCATGTTACGTCATGTAGCTCCTTGGGATGATGCGTGTGGGCATTCTAGCAGGTGGTGTGGAGACGCCAGCAGAGCATGCCATCCCACCCAGTCAACGACTGGTTATCCGCGCTAACACCTCCCATTGATAATATAGCTGCTTGACACAAATGTCTCGAGTGCTATTGGTTTCGGGAATCTGTGGCTCGACAACTTCCATGCTTCTTGCGGCTGGAATTGGAGACTGGCGGCGCACGCTCAGGAAAAGCTTGTTTGCGAGTGTAAAAGTTCTTTTGGGTATTGTATAGGCATGTACCTGCATGTACTTTTCCAAAAATTTGTTCTTGAATAATCTTGAAATCTCAGTAATTAGACCATAGATGTTTACCAATTAACTAGTTTCCAGACCCAATGTATATATCATGACAGTCAATATCTTCCATTATGTGAGACAAACAAGGAAGTTAAGAATTCGAAGACAAAATAAGAAAAAATCATTTGCCCACTGGCTGGATTGAACAACCGACCTCATCATCTCTCGGATCTGATGATCCGTTACAAGTGACGCGCTCTACCACTGAGCTAAGCGGGCTTGTATATTCAGCACATACCGGATTATACATGTTAGTTAGTTAGTTAGTTACTGCCCAAGTCGTTCCATACACACCATGGCAGCGACCCCGCACTAGGGTTAGGGTTTTGGATAGTTAAAATAGCCCTGGCAGTTGTTGTGCACCGTTGGTCCACGAGATATCTTCCCAGAGGCGACTCGGAGCAATGGGCAATTTGCTGTCTTGGATCATCGACGCAGCACCTCCAAAGGCAACTTTTTCCGTTGACCAAATTCCAGACCTGACAGGGAAAGTCACCATCGTGACTGGTGCCAACACGGGTATCGGGAAGGAGACTGCGAAGGTGAGTTGCTGTTTCATGAACGCAGCTAAAGGTGTGACTTGTGTTGATGTGAACTACGAGGTTCTACTTGCACATGGCGCGAAAGTTTACATTGCGGCTCGCAACCAGGCTGCTTCTGAGGAGGCTATTCGACAGCTGAAGCAGGAGACTGGAAACGAGGCAATATTCTTACAACTTGATCTCGGAGACTTGAAGGCGATCAAGGCATCTGCTGAAGAGTTCCTGAGGTAAGAGATGCGCTATTTACCAACTTCAAATTGAGCTATCTGACAGCAAAGAGACTCAGCTCCATATTCTTTTAAATAACGCGTGAGATGACTCTTATTACGCAGACGAAATCCGTGGTACTGAACATTACGAGTGGTGTTATGTCACCGCCGATCGAGCTAGTGACTGCAGATGGCTATGACCTCCAATTTGGAACAAACGTCCTTGGTGAGAAACCTGACAATCACATTGAGATGACTTGGGACTGATACATTTCAGGTCACTATTACTTCACAAAGCTCCTGCTCCCTATTCTAACCTCGACAGCTAAGGTCACTCCCGAAGGAAAAGTCCGCGTCGTAAATGTCGCTTCCTGCGCTCATTTATTTGGAGGTCTGGATTTCAACACTTTCAAAGATGGCCCGGCTCGAAAGAAATGTTCAAGAGGTAACCTATACAACCAAAGCAAATTCGTAAGGCACTCCCGTCCGCGTTATGGAATGAATCTGATCATGGTACAGGGAAATGTCGTGTTTGCTCTCGAATTGGCGAAGCGATATGAAGATCAGGGTATTATTTCGACGGCGCTGAATCCTGGCAATATCAATTCGGACCTGCCACGTCACGTTGTGGCTCAAATTCCAAGTATTGTCAAGCAGATTCTAGTAATTCACCTGTCCTCGAGAAATTGTCGACGCTAAACTAATGGGGTTATCAGATAAAGGTGCTACTGTACGAAGTGTCGCAAGGGGCTCTTACGCCGTTGTATGCTGCTACATCCCCAGAAGCTGCTAGTTTGAATGGCAAGGTGAATCCCGGGATTGGACTTGTGTGATGTTATAGCGCTGAAAGGTCACGACTAGTATCTTGTCCCGTGGGCTCGCGTCAGACCGCCTAAGCAAGAAACCCAAGACCCTCAACTTGGCAAGGCGCTGTGGGATTGGCTGGAGGAGCAAGTCAAAGATGCCTAATATAAAGATGAGGCTTTTCAAGCATATTTGACTTGTAAGTTTAGTAGCATCAACGAACATCGTCACGACTTTTGATACTGTGCTACGACTAGTGAAAATGCATAAGAAGTAACAAGAGAAGAATGAATTGTATGCGGTTTTCAGCCTTCTTCATCGGAGGAGGAACCCAGAGGGATGAAGCGCTTTGCACTGGAAGCAGTACGTCCGAGCTTGAAGTGCATGTCAAACCAGATTTCTCTGAACGTGCACTGACACTCACCATAGACATCTGTGCACGTCGATCACGCAAACTCATTGATGCGGACATGGAATCAAGCGTGAGTAACGACGGTTCTGAAGGACTAGGACGGGCGGACGAAGTAGATGCCTGATTCGACGTAGCGAATGTGACTTGGCGTCGTGCTACCCCACCTGCAGCATGCTGGACATGGCTTTTCAAAACGGACCGGGCTGGGGTCGGGATTGGAGATGGAGACAAAGACGATAGCGGTGACGGTGGAATGGAGATATAACATCTCAGGGGCGAACGAAGAACTTCTTCTAACTTGATAGCCTTCGAGATCGGTGGTACTGATTCCGGCGTCTTCATCCTATCTTGGTTGGTAGTTGGTGGGCCAAAATTGGCAGGCTTCGCAGCCGTAGTAGAGATATCCAAACTGATTAGTGCAGCGGTTGATGCTGGAGGGATAGCCTCGTGTGCTCGAACCGATGAAAGTGAATGTCTGCCCGACTGAGAGGAAGCATGCATCCTTCGAATATTCGTTGGGAAATTGGCTTGAGGACCGGAAGAAGAAGATCCTGCAAAAGGCTTTTGAAACTGCATAGTGACGTGATTGACCAGAGGAGGCATTATGTCAGTCAGGGGCATCCTCGTGGTGTGTTCGGGCCTTGGAGCTACAGCGTAGCCGCTGTTGGTATCAGAGCCACATGCAGGAGAAGTCAACCCGCGTGAATTCAGGGCGTGTTTTGCCGGAGAATTCGCTGTATGAGGTTTCACGAGCTGGGGCGAGGCAGTGGGTAATACGCTGTCCAGTCGCGGCTTCTTATGATGATCTAAACGAGGGCTGCCCATCATCGGGGCGACAGAGTGGGGCCGACCGGATTGTGAGTGCCCTGAATGAGCATCGTCTTGATTCAACCAAGAATTAGTGCGCTTGCGGGTGGGGTGATTCTTAGTAAGAAAGGGCGGGACTGCTGCAGTTGATGTGGAAACACTTTGTATGCTGTTAGAAGGAGGGGACAGATCGGATAAAGAAGACTTCATGCTGTCAATGTCGCGGCTCAGACTTGAGATACTGGACAAGACGTTATCGGTTATGGAAGTTTTGGCCTGATCGGCATGCAAAGGGAAGGCTTGCACAAGTGGAAGAAGTGGAAGAACCGCGGTCAGTATTGAATGCTGCTGGGTCTGTATGGCTTGCATAGCATGATTCTGGGATTGAATGAGCTGTGTAATAATTGCCTGTCAGAAGAGTGTACTGGAAACGAAGTGGACTTAGAAGCAAAAACATGAAGTACCGTTTGAATCGCATCTATGCGCTTGTCTAGAGCTTGTATGCTGCTTTCCGCTGAAGATTGTGATTTCTGGATCAATTCGAGAGATGATGCTTGCGATGGTGCACCGATGCAAGCCTTCAACTCGGCTTGTACTTTCTTTGCTAAAAGGAGTGATGTAAATATAAACCGGCCCGTTTACAAGTGTTTCAAATGGTATGCCAGAGCATATAATCGAAACGCACACTCACAACTATTCGAAATCTCATCGAGCACGCGTTCACGTTCGCCCTCTGATATCCGGTTACAATTGACCACTTCAGTCTTTGCGTCCTTGACGTTAGTGAGCAAAGTGTCCACTCTGGTAGAGAACTTTTCGAGGGTCGCCTGCATGTCGTGAATGAGCATTCGCATGGAGGTGTTGGTCCTATCGACCGGTGCCATTGCGGGAATCATGGGTGTGACAGCAAATTCGCTGGACGCTGGAAGATCCTTCTGGAGAAGATATGCCCATAGTGCGTTAGGAGTTGTCTTCCGCTCAGTACTCATGGTCACGGTATTATGGAGAGAGTGGATGGAAATAGGAAATGCTATAATTTTCCCTAAATGAGACCATGCACGTCGACCACAACAGGTTTAACGTCAGCAGCATGACGCAGTGGAAGCGTGCAGGGCTCATAACCCTGAGGTCACTGGATCGAAACCAGTTGCTGCTAGCTTTATTTTTTTCGATCTGATTCATACTTTCTTCGCATAACTCGAGTATGATTTGAATGATTTCGCTCCAGGTGGTGGGTACACATATCAATCAGGAACTTCCGAGATTCAAATTAAAAGCATACAATACTCTTGCCTAGTACACTTTATCAACCAATAAAAACGGACTGCTACTGTCACCCCAAACTTATATCATAGCGTGCAGGTATCACTCTATGGTGGCTGGGCGAAGCCAACGTTCTCCGCTGATTCAAGAGCCCACACACCTATTTCATCCTGCGGAACCTGACTCCACTTGGTGTAAACCTGGCGTTTGTTAGAATGCCCAAACAACCCCAACGAAAGATCACGCACATCATCAAGGATATCCAATAGTTCCACTGTCTTAGCATCTGCAGCACGCTGCTTTTCGTCATTATCTTTACATCGGGCGTACAGAGCAGCGTTCTCCTCCTCAAGCTGCCATAAAGTCAGAAAACTCATAAATAATGACATTTGCCAACGAGCTACTCACAGCCTGCAGTTCTGCTCGTATACGCTCTACTTCAGATTCCATCACCCGGACAGTGCGTGCACGAACAGCAGCACGCGGTGCGAGATCTTCTCTCCATACATCCTTGCCGTGTATTTCCCCACGTTGTTTTCGAGCTCTCGCTTCAGAGACGACGGCATGGAGTATGTTGATGCTATCCCTGACATTGAACTCCTTAAACAGATTCTCACAGCTTTGCTGAGAAGTCGACTCAGCAATTGAGCAACCCGTGACGCTTAGACACGAGACTCACGTGTATTTGATCCTCCATATGCCTCGAGACGGTGTTAAAGATGCCCTCTGCACCATGTGGCTCTTCCTTGCACCAGAGCGTGAAGCATTCCTGGAAATCTTCGTATCTACGCGACCGTTAGTCTAAACCACGCATGAATATGACCAGCCTTGATACTCGCGTCCATTTGTGTGCTGAGCGTGATATGGCAAGCTGTAGTGCTGAGTGGAAATGGGTCCACCGTTTGCTGTCTGGTGCTGTCTTCATCGCGGCTTAGGCTAACTTTGTTATGCATTTGGCACGTGATCAATAGTGCAGCGCTTCCGAAGGTTCCAGTGACCACTGCACGACGTCGTGGAATCTTAAAGTTGAATGTGTACCACTGACATCTATGGACCGCAACGATGAAAATGATGGGCAGCCAGCCAGATTACCACAGCAGAGGAGTTCCGTTCCATCATTTCTATTCCTAATATTTATGCTCTTCATACTCACCAATCACACTGGGGATGAATTTCTCGCTCGAAATCATTACCAGGATGCCCTTCAATCCCTCAACTACCAGTTGTCAAACTTCACTGCTTGGCTTAATGGGACAGAGTCAAACTTTACAATGGTACGTGCTCAGCTGTTTCTGGCTGCTGATGAGTGCTTAAGAAGCGCAGCCAGACAGAAATGCCGCCGCCACCCCTCTTGTAGGGTCATTCATGTCCTTTGGGTCTCGTCTCAACCCACAGTGGGCATCTTATTTCTCGAATGTGACCGGGTTTGCGCACGGCGAGATCGACTTCTTCAATATTACCCTCCCCAGCCTTGGGTCCGCAAACTATCCCTGGAGAACACACGCCGAGACGTTCATGGGTGACACTAACATGACAGATCTCGTCAGTCACTTCGGTTCTTGGAATTGGACTGGCTCGGACAAAATTTCATGGAGTATAATGGATCGAGCTCCAATCAGCGTGAAAGGTGTTACGGAGAAGATCGCCATGGTTCACGTGGGTTGCTTCCATTACTTCATTTCAGGAAAATTGAATCCTCCACAGGGCAGAATTGATGTCCGTCATCCCGCAACCTCAGATGATATGAAACTGGATTTTGAAGGCGTGCACTTCCTTGCAAATGGCTCCATATATGGCTTTGCTCAACCCACGGGGTGTGTCCTTAGCCATGATGCCCAGACGACAGAAACTGATGTTATATTAGTCGACATATAGACATACGCTATATCCCTGCGTTCGTCCCAGAAGCTTTCCAGAATGATACTGCTCGGACAATAGAACCTGAATTGATGTCCAGAGTCAACAAGGTGAAAGATATGATTGATGCGGGTGTTATCGACCAGGACTCGACCAGTATGCCAAATCTACTTCCTGTATCTGTCACATTCTAACTGTGCCTGCAGATGGAGAATCACGAGGAGGTTGTGGATTCAGCGTTTATGCGCAAATTGCGCCATCCGAGATACCCGTAAGGGATATGGAGGACCTTGAAGATGAATTACAAAAACCAACGGGGAGATGGACAGTGAAACGTCCGCCTCTCAAGCTCAATGGTGTGCTTTTGAGTCGAGAATGCGGCATTTTATACAACTTGCATGATGCGGAAGGATTAAGGTATGACTTCAATGTTTCTTATTAGGGACCTACCTGAGTGTTTGTCTCAAGGTCTCAATTGTTCTTCCGAAAGGTTGCCACGTGTCAGGATGTTCCGCCTTGACTCAGTCAGTTTACTGATTCGTGATTTTTGGACAGATGCTGGTATCTCAGCTTTTGTGTACCTGGTGCAGTTGCTATTGCTTTCTCGTCAAGTTGACCGAAGCCGTACCCCTGCTGGATTGTCTCGTGTGTCCCTATGGACATTCCTTACACAATCCATCGTGGACTCTGTCTCATTCGCTGGGCATATCACTTTTGCCATTATTGCTAATGGACGACCTTCCTTATCACTTGTAGCTCCAGCATTCGTCGCCTGCGTGCTTTTTGCTTTTGAATCTGTCAGTGAGCCTTCGCTGCTCGGTAGACTACGCAGACTGAATTGGTTTTTTTAGCAACATGCCATCCTCATCAATCAGGTTCAAGCCCCAGAGGATGCAGTGGTGCCACCTCCTCCCCGGCCAGTACAACAGGAACCGTCATTGCCTTCTCAAGATGTGCCCACAACAACAACAGTACCTCAGTCTACTGGCCCGACATTTTTAAGTTTGTTGTTTCGACACATTCGCTCTGATCCCCAGGCACGGATATGTAAGTATTTCGGTATTCTTGTATTCGCTTTTAACGTTCCTTCAGGGCTTGGAATGTTTTTCTTCCTAACATTCATCGTCAGAGTCATCGTGACTCCTTCGCTAGCGCTAGTATTTGTGGCTAGCATGTACTCCCTTTTCTGGCTGCCACAGATTGTTCGATCAGTGAAGAAAGGCAGGAGCAGTGCACTGACTGCCGAGTACTTGATTGGCACATCATTCTGCCGACTTTTCCATGCTCTTTGTGAGTACCAGTGGATCTGTTGTCAATATTTGTCCAAAATATCTATATTTTCAGATTTTTTGACATGTCCAAAGAATGTGCTCGATGTCGAGCCCCGCCGTATGTTCAGGGTCATGGATCAGCCAGACTTGACTTATACTTTATTAGGTTGGATGTGGTATCTTGCGATATTCATCTTCCTGCAAGTCGCCGTGATACTGCTTCAGCAGCGTTTTGGACCGGCGTTCTTCCTTCCGAAACGAGTAGGTTGCGTTTTTCAGTCATACAGATGTTCTTGCTGAGTATTGCAGTTTGCTCGTGCGCAAGTGCACGACTATCATCCAGCATTGCCACTTTCTGCCGCTGACCCAGAAGCACCTGACGAGTCTCTTGGGGACTGCGCTATTTGCATGGAGGCTATTCATACTGAAGATGAGAAGCAGCTAGAGCATGTTACTGGTGGATTGCTGCGGAATGTCGGAGCAAGGCGAAGCTACAGTCTGGCTCCTTGTCAACACCTATTTGTGAGTTCTTGATATCATCATATATGCGAAGGGCACACTCATACTGTTGAGCAGCATACAGAGTGCCTGGAGAAGGTACGTTTATTGCTCCCTGTCGGATTCTAGATGCTCATCTTCTCCATTTACTAGTGGCTTGCTATCAAGGTAACTGCCTACGTAAATGAATAAACCTATATGCTGATGGATCTCTCTAGAATATTTGTCCCCACTGTCGCAGGCCACTTCCGCCACTTTGACAGATCTGATATCCAAAGTATACCATCATCAACATCATCTCAGTATGACATACGTCGCATTTCTTGTATTGCATTTTGCTCTGTTAATTCTAGCCATCTGTACTTGTTCGCAGCAGTATTTCATACCTCAGCTAAGCGGTCAACACTTCGCCAATCTGACTAATGTCGCTCCTGATTATGACATTGTAAGCTCACTATGTATTCACTAGAACCGTCCCCACCCAGACCTCAACAGGTGTGCCCCCCGCTCCAGGGATTTGTGCGACCTTCTCAAAATGTATGCCGATTTTCTCTGCCTATTTCCCAAAGAGTACGTTCTGCAACATCTCGCTCTTTGTAACCAAGAATGATCAGTGGGGGTTTTGCTGGTGCAACGCTCAATGAAAACATGATGAGCCTAGAGAGTGTTCTGATGAGTGCAGGGAACGATGCAGTGTTATATGTGACATCTGACATCCTAGATATGGAAGTTCAACATATCTACCTATGCAGGTTGATACGCACTCACACGATCACATCGATCCCACTGACAAATGATGCCACCTGGGTGGATATGTCAGGTTCATCCCAGTCAAGAGCAACACTCTTAGGTGTGTTTCCAGGGTAGTACAGAGATTGACTTGAACTAATATTGCTCTGTAATAGAGGCAAAGCAGAGGCTTAACACCACAATTAGTGCTTATTCGTCAAGTGACCACGTGCTGCTCACGCAAATCGGTGGAAATTATTTTTCCTGACCTCGCAGGAGAACCAAGCAAACCTTGCAAAATGCCAAGAACAATAGCGACTATGCCAGTCCCTGCGCCTGCTCAGGGTTCAGCACTGCGAGAAATACTTCGTTGAGAGCTCTCACCTAGCTCGAGAACATCACACTTGGAGGCAAAGAGTGCATTCTTCACCTGTGAAACCAGGGCGGTGTTGGAAACCATCCCGGAGTGAAGTTGTATAAACCAAGAGCTAAGGCCAATACCGCTGTCCCATATTTTCTGTTGTAGCTTCATTTCAGCCGTCTGCAGTGGAATAAGCTGGTATCTGACTTGCCTTGTCAAGGTCAAAGGAAGTTTGCTCAGTAATGTGAAATATCACAGGGTGGTCTCTATTAGTCGCAGTCAATACATATGATCTCTGAATCCGCTCCTGCTTCACGGCCTTGCTTGAGCGAGCGGAGAAAAAGATAGGATCGGAGACGACGGGGAATGGCTGGCGCCCCAGATTTTCATCGCTCAAGGAAAGTATCTGATCTTTTCGTGATGTTCCAGAGCTAAGGACAAGGCGCCAGTACTCTCCATTGCGGACATTTCGAGGGGGTGGGACGAGTATCTCCTTGTACATCGTAGATGCCCTCCAACTCGTAAGCTTCACGGGCTTTGTTATTACTAAGTTTGGGGTAGGCGGGTGCAGGGACCACGAATAGAATATATCTTGGACATCTGTGTAATATTCTGTCCGTAGATCATTGGCGATTTGAGGGGTGATGAGGATGGGTTCACCAGATAAGGCGGCTTGGGTGGGAGGTGGCCGCAAGAATGAGATGTAGTAGAACATATTCCTGCGACATAGGCCAGACGCTCGAGACGACTTTCCAAATGCTTGACGTGTCCAGGTGCTAGAACTACGTATATAAAGTCATGTCAGTAGGAAGTGAAAGAAGATGTGATCATCAATGGACGCGTCGCCCGATTTGGCGAAGACATCTTCTGTCCAACACCACGGAAGTAACATGTTTCGTACTACCAACGTCCTGGGGGCGTCTCGTAATTTGCGACCATGCATTCATCCTTCAAGTTGCTCATTTTTCCACTCTTTGCCACGTAATGTTTCAAGGATAGGGCGGTTTACGTCGGAGAAGTCATTCCGGAACATACTGCCGACTTTTCGTGACCAAGTTGCCCGTTCAACTGGAGTAGAGTCTTTCAGCTCTCGATTTCCCCGGCCGACAATACGGAATCAAGTTCTGGTCAGCAAACTTCACTTATCTGTCTTTTGTTCATGCTTTAACTAGCTGGTTTTGTGGTTGCTAAGTTTTTTGTTGGTGGATCTTTACTCGCGTATTCGATAGCTGCAAGTCAAACCGAAATCGACACCAAGTACTGGTCAAAACAGCTCGTATCTGTCTCTCACAGATGGACTCTGAGACCCCCAACTACAGAAGAGATGAGAAAGGCTCAATATCTAGAGCTTGGCAAGGTGTGTTTCACTCTTCTCGAAAGTCCTCCATGATATGATACATTCATCTTCCCCAGTACCTACAAACCCAAGTAAATCAACTCAAAGATAAACTGGCAGAATGGCCTCTTGCTTTGCGCAACCTCATTCTTTCCGTCTACGTTCAAGCTGCACAGTCATACCTTGATGCCCCCGAGGGCAGAAGATTGTGCTGGTTGATTTGCGGCGTCAACACGGCCATATATCTCGTGTGGAAGATACCTCGACTCGCGCCGTTCATGAACCGATCTTTCACTCACCACCCTTTGTCGGGGCGCTCATACACCTTGCTCACGAGCATGTTTAGCCATCAATCCTTCATTCACTTGTTAGCAAATTCAATGGCCCTAGCTAGCTTTGGTGCGCTAGTCAGCTTTTCACTTTTCAGAGGATCGTCCTGACTTCTTCCATATATAAGGCTCGGCCGCCACGCACTATTTTACCCTGGAGCAACTAAAACACGATGAACATCAGCAAGAAGCCACTGCCAAGTGGCATTTTTTAGCCTTCTTTATCTCCGGTAGGACGCTTGTGTCAATCTCCGTAGTTTGGTTTACTCATTTTTCGCAGCTGGACTGTTCTCTGGTGTAGTCAGCCACGTTGCTGCTAGCAAAATTATGTTCCCTCGCCTTGTCAACCAGTACACCGCTTCTGCAGTCATAAAGAACTCCCCAGCGGCATCTGCAATATCTAGCACAGTTGTCAAGACTGCAACTGCTGCTCCGCGGGAGATTTTACCATCTCTAGGCGCGTCTGGCGCCATTTACGCAGCTGTGACAGTTAGCGCATTGGCCTTCCCAGATGCCCAAGTCAGCCTCGTTTTCCCTTCTTTCATTTCGTTACCGATTCAAGCGGGAGTTGGCGGTCTCGTCATGCTTGACATGATCGGCATCATACGCGGCTGGAGGTGGGTACACGTTCCTATGTACATGAGAGCATCTCTAATCATGGTGATACCTTTCAGGATGTTTGATCATTATGCTCATCTCGGTGGTGCAGCGTTTGGTGCAATATATTACATGTATGGACCGCAGTGGTGGGCCTTCATGAGGGGTGGGTATCAGCAACTGCACTCTCCTACATCTTAGACGGTAACATAAACTATGATTTATAAACCACGCTCAGACATTTTTGACACTTAACAGTGCAACGATGCATTAATTATCACTATTGTACAATGGCAAGTAGCAAAGCTTGTTGGGAAACATCTTTAAGGCGTGATTACTCAGGTAATGGTGATCTTCTTGGGCTCTTGCTCCTTTCCAACTTTCGGGAAAGTTACCTTCAAGACTCCATTGTCCATCTTTGCCTGGACCTCCTCGAGCTGCAGGTGACGTGAACTTCGACCAACGAAGGTAGTAAGCTAACACACCTTTGTTCCCATAGGCAGTTGCAAGGTGCGAGAAAATTTTCCGTATGTGCGCTCATGCACAGCGTAATCTCCCTCTTGGCGCTGATCCTCTGCGCCCATTTCCCCTGAGACGGTGAGGCGGTTCTGCTGTACATCGATTTTGATATCACTTGGCTTCATGCCAGGCAAATCAAACAAAGCGGTGACTTCATTGCTATCTTTGTTCTCAATCAAATCCATCCTGCTCAAAATTAAGCGATGCAATTATACTCCCTATTGTGCACATACTTTGGACGAAATGTCCCGACGCGAGACCCACTTTCGACAGCTCGGCTGACATCAGAGGGACGGAACCGGGCACTGAAAGCGTCGTCGAAGAGGCGCTCGAACTCGGTGAATGGGTCGTAGTGGAAGTGAACAAGGGACATGATAATGAATATAGTATGTGTTCAATTCAAGTGTGCAGTGATGGGCGTTCTGACGAGAGGGGGAATTTCCTCCTGACGACTATTTTATGTTTCTCCAGAACCCCTATGCTCCTGTAGCAGAAGAGTCATACTTTCCGTGTCGGATTGATCAATCGGCGGGCTTGGTTCGACCGGATACCCTGATAAGGCCGCCAGAGTATTAGTATCAAAATCCGAAGAGGAGCATGTTCGATTTCGTCTGAATCCAATCCGAAAATCGAAAAGATAACGATTGATCGATGACCTCAAATTATCATCGGGCCCCCTTGATCTGCGAGCCGGCGGTTCAGATTCCTGAGTTTAAGTGATTTGTCAGCAGCCTTAGGATTCAATAAGGACAAATACATAGAAAGCTGATTACTCTCTTTGTACAAAGTCAAATAATTGCAAATAGATCTATCTGTGCTTTAATTACTCACAACTCTCCGCTACGGTATACACAATGGATTCTGTTGATTTGCAATATTTCAGGAATCTAACCACGCTCCTATGGAAGTTTCACAGAACCCTTCCAATTTTTTGAGTGATCGAGGTGAGGTCTTTGGATATGAATCAGCAGTGTCCTCAGAACTCGAGGGTCGACCCCAATTATACACAGAAGGAATAAGGCAAAGGTTGTCTATGTAGACGCATTCAATGGCGTCCAAAAAATCTTGGGTCAGCTTGCTTAACCAACTCCTGTATTCCTGCGCTAACCATCCCGCCAACCATTTTTGAGGTTCCAGCGGCCCTTACTAGGTTCTCAACGCCCTTGGCAAACAAGTCCCATCCGCTTACGTTTTGCAACCGAGAGCTTGCTCCAGCATTCATCATCAATGCGGCTTTTACTGAGTCAAGCTCATTGACCACTTCAAGGCCCACAGATCGGGCCCACACCACCGGTTGCGCTGTAGAAGAATAGATCTTGTGCAGCTTGTCGATCGCTGACATCACCTTGTGGTTTTCGAAATAGCGTTCCCGCGTATAGGGTATCAAAGCTGTATACGAGCCTGAAGAGATGGTTAGAGAGTACTCTTCTCGACGAGGAAAGATGCGTCTCACCGATGTCTCCGCCGTGCGTCAGAGCTTGTATGATGCACCTTGACAGAGCGTCAACATCCCCAAGGCCCAGGTTTAGGCCTTGTCCTGCTAGTGGATGGACGGTGTGCGCAGCATCCCCGACCAAGACCGTGCGGCTTCCTGTTCCCTCTCCAAGATAGGATTCAGCATGGTTGTAGCGAAGCGGAAAACTTGCTATAGTGCCCGGCTGAATTGATGTCACGAGGGGAGGAAGCGCATCCGCATCATCAGGGGGAATGCCACCCTCCGAAAGCATTGACGTTGCGGATGCGTACGCAGAGTGACTTAAAATGCCGTCCGAACGTTCCCTGAACATAATTTCTTGCTTGATCTCGTCGCTTGACATAGCGCCCTCAAGAAGCCGGCTATAGATGTACTGCAACGACGGCTCGGGGAGGCGGAAAGCGGCATTGATTAATTGCTCTAGAACACCTGAAGATGATTTGTTCAACGCTGCTGCTAAATGAGGTTTGGTCGACCATACAAGCGAAGAGGTGCAAGGGGAGAGCGGCAGGAATGCAATCGGACCCGTTGGGAGGAATCTTTGGTAAGCCGTGTTGTTGGGTGCTTGGAATGGTCCTCGCGGCGCGTGATTCAGCGTCGCGACGACTGCATGCGTGTCATACGACCATCCGTATGATGAGATCCCGGCGAATGACCTTACTGGGGAGTTGAACCCGTCAGCGCCGACCAGCAGTCTTGCGCGTAGGATGGCGCCATTAGAAAGATGTAGGAGTGGCCAGTCGTTGCGGCCAACTGCCTCGCGTTGGATTGATTCGACTTTGACACTATGAATCACATGGACACTCGGGGTATCCGAAAGCTTTCTTAGCAGTGCGCGTTGGAGGTTCAGGTTTTCTGTCATTCGAGCCATTTCGCTCGACTCCGGCATTTCAGATGCATCAAAGGTGATGCGAGCACCGGAAATGCCGTCCCACACCTAATATGAGACAATTGAGCACCAAAGGTTGATGTCACCCTACAGAGACTGCACCTGCATCTGGTGAATAGGATTCGTGCGCGCACGTTCGACGTAGTCCCAGACACCAATCCCTGAAAACAGTTGGCCATGAAATCGAGCACCTCCACAAGGTACACGCACTGTTCAAGAAATGCTGAGACGTATCGGTGATGGAACTGACGCGGTTTGAGTAAGCATTGGGCGGCATGCCCCAATCCTGTATTTTGGACAAGTCCCCCCCTTCTACTAGCGTGATCTTGAGTGAATTCTTGGCGATAGGGTTCGAGGCTGCGCATGATGCTCGAATAAGAGTGAGACATGGGCAAAAAAGTGGCGCACCGAGGGCAGTCGCCAAAGCCAATCCTGCTGGCCCGCCTCCTACTATTACAATGTCATTATCTCTCGCACGTTCAGAACTGAAGGATCTGAGAAACAACCTCCGTCGACATCCAAGACGCGTTAATGGCCTTGGCGTTGCAAAGAAGGTCATGAAATAAACCGCAAGTTTTGAAATTGAAAGTGTGACCTTGCTAGTTTTGACAACTTGAAGTGCGCGCAATGCCGCGCATAGTGTAAGCGCCTATTGCTACTCACTACTTTCACAGATCTTCTTTTACACATTTCTGGAGTCACTTTCATTTATTCCTCGAATCAACTATTCACTCAAAAGCTCATTTCCTGGTGACAGTGATCATTGAATATTGGAGGCCAGCTTAGCTGCCGTAGCTCTTATGGCTGCCCCGCAGGTATCTGCTGCACAAGCTATCGGCGAGTACCTCCAGTCTCCTGATGATCTCCTGAAAATATCAGCATTCCGGAAGAAACTGGAGAAAGAGAAAGCCTCAATTGACGCCAGACTCAAAAGTGGCGTCAAGGAGCAGCTTGATGCAACTCGGGAAGGACTCACGAAATTGCTTGGGAACGCGAAACAACGTTCAGGTCATAAAGGAGGAGATGCAGATTGTGGACAGGATGTGCTCTGACCCTCAAAATGTTGTATCAACCTTCGATCAGATCAGCAGGGTGCGTGATCTATCGTTCACGCATTCCGCCAACTTGAGCTTGTACAGGTGTCTATGGTGCACAGGAATTTCGAACAGACGGAGGAGATGGTCAACAATCTACTGGAGCTGAACTCGAAACTTGACGTACTAGAGGAATTATTGGAAGCGGAGAGCAGAATCATCATTGGGCCCGCTCCTAATCTCCTTCCAATCCACTTTCACATCAACCGTCTAGAAGCATTCCGGAATCAGACCTATGCATCAAGCAAAGAAAGCTTCTGCCAACTCGCGCCACAAACTTGCGCGTATGTTTGAGCGGTTGAACAAGCTCATTGAAGATTTCGAGGCATACATCATGGAGTTAGCCCGCAACGTACTACCACTTGTTCGCGCAGGGTATCCGCAGGTTGTGGTAAAGCTCATAAAGATTGCCGAGCTTGAGGCACGGGAAGACGAAAAGGTACGGCACATCGCATCATTCACTTAGAACGAAGTTGATATGGTGTCAGGCCATCGCTATTAGGCTGGTCAAAAAAGCTGCCAAGATGGATGCAGCGTCTAAATTCAAGTCCATGCAGGCAAATGCCCGTATCATCAAGCACTATCGTTCTAAAGCTACCTAAAGCCATATCCGACTCTATCAAGGCCAATTTTGACGACGCATATACGCGACATCAGCACGACCCTGGCGCCTTTCTTGGTGGCCTTGGTTGGATATACCAAGACCTGATCCGCATCGAAAGCGATGTGGTGCCATGCTTTCCACCGAGCTACGAGATACATGCATTCTATATCAAAGAGTACCACCGTACTCTAAATGCGACCCTTCAGCGCATTATTGAATCGGAGCCTGACGCGAGCATTATGCTTGACCTTCATGCCTGGATTAAAGAGTACAAGAAGAGCATGAAAGAGTTGAATGTAGCTCCGGAGCTCCTTGATCCACCGCTGCTTGGCGGCGAGGAGCAGAACCTCATCGAGGACTACTTAAAATTGATCGTCAAGAAGCTCGATGAATGGTCTGCAAACCTAATGAAGACGGAGATTCAGGAGTTCACCACGCGCTCGGATCCACCTGAGGTGGACAGTGACGGACTCTATGGCACGCAGGGCGCGATTATCCTGTTTCAGATGGTGAACCAACAAATCGACGCAGCGACAGAAAGTGGTCAAGGAGCTATTCTTGCTCGTGTGGTGGGTGAAGTTAATCGAGTTATGAGAAGCATACAGGATCAATGGACCAAAGTCGTTGAAGCAGAGCTGAAGAAGCAAACGGAAAAGCCGGAGGAAGTCGTCGGGGGTTTGGCAGAGTATTGTATTGCACTTGCCAACGACCAGATCAAGTCCGCCGACAACACCGAGGCACTTTTGGGACGGCTCGAACCCCTTGTATCAGAGAAGTACCGAACGCCCATTAGTGAGAAGCTCAATGACGCCATAGATGGAAACTTGGATGTTGCGAAGAAATGCATTCAGACATTTATTGATATTATCCTCAACGACTTGAAGCCCGCGACGAAGCAACTTTTCCAGCCAACGTGGTACGACGGTATCATGGAACAGATCGTGCTTACGATGCGGGATTACATGGCCGATCAATCTTATATCAACCCATCACTCCTCGAGCTTCTAGTCGAGTATCTACTTGACGCCTTCCTGGTTACTTATCTTACTGCGCTCGCCAACTGCTCGAAATTACGCATGCCAGCAGCAACGGAGCGCATCAAAGAGGATGTCAGTACTGTGTTTTCCTTCTTCAGTGGGTTCAAACCTACCAAAGAGCTTGAACCATACTTTGAGGTGGTGGACTTAATTTTAGCGATGTTGGAAGCGTCTAAAAGCATGGTGTTCCTGTCGTTTTGGGCCTTCGCAAAAGTGCACGGGCCATGTATACCGTTCGTGGAAGGACTGATGAAAGTTCGAGGAGATTTCGATCGTTCTGCTGTCAGCGAAGTCATGGACAGCATCAAGCGCAAAGTAAAAGATGAAGGCCTAACTGATCGTAAGCGCTTCTGTAAACTGTGCTAACTACAACGATGCTTATCTTCCACCTCAGCTCCAGAACCGACGATCATGAAGAAGATAACGGTTCAAAGCACACTATCACGTTTCTTGCGGACATAACCTGACCAATATTATCATTTATGTCCTTTCGGTTTCCCTGTTCATCACATTGTACTGTACTCGCATGATATTCGCCATATTGGAATACAAAAGTATCGTTTCATTGCGACGCGGAGCCTTATGTCGTCTGATCTCAACGCTACTCAGTCAGTCTTGGTCTTATCTACAGCCGGGTGGGAGCGATCAGGCAGGACTGCAGCTACTTCATCTATTTTCTTAAACTGCCACGGGAACCTTGAGGGATAGAGGAAAGGACGGAGATCGAATCCTATGCAACAATGTCAGCCTGGGCAACTTGTGATGTAAAGTTTTGAGCGCAACATACTGTTGTCATCTGGGCTGTAGGATTCCTGCGACAAAGTCAGTCACATATCAGCCTGTGAAACGAATATACCCACAGCATGGTACGACGGTGTCAGAGTTGTCATCTTATGACGGTTGCGTGCATATTCAAAGAAGAAATGCTTGACTTTCTCTGCGATCTAGAAGGCATAATCAGCGGATTACGCTTGACCTTGAATGATGACATACTTGAACGGGAGATAAGAATGAGCCCCACTCAGTGCACCAGTTTCGTGAACATGCCATATGGCCCACATTTCTCCACTTTGCGGAAACGACCAAAGACCGACAGTTCATCATACGTCATGCCCATGTCCGCCTATCGAGTATCAGCACCATCGAGAGAACACTTTCGAGAGAATCTTCACCTCATCCGCTTGAACATATGTCTCTGAAATTGGCTCTAGCTCGGCGGTCGGTATGGCACTCAAAAAACTGCAAGACATCATGAAAGCGCGTCGAACCTGATAATTCAGCTGTACTAACTCGTTCAAGATGGGAATTTCAAACGCATCCCGAGCGTAGGCAATGAACTTCTTGAGGTCAGTCTTACTGATGCCTCCGATGGGATTGATATCAGCTGGCATTGATGTTAGTTCATCCAACATTTCTTCGAAACAGGCTGACCTGATGAACAATCGTATTTCGTGAGATACCCGCGGAGACTGAATCCTAAGTCAGTCAATTGTCACCAATCCAGTCCAGTTAACATACCTTTCATCGACGTTCGCACTGCCAAGGACGAGGAGCGCACCCTGTCTGCCTCGCACCCAAGGGAGTAGTTGAGCAAAGAGATAAGCAAGGAGCATCCGCAACCGTGCCTGACATCAATTATCAGCGACTGTGTAGATTCCGATTCAGGGCACTTACCTGGATGTTCTGCAGCGCCAAATTCTCCGCACCTGATCCACCATGAGCTCTGAACTGAGGTCGCATGCCAGTAACAAACGCGAACAGGTCGCGGACGGAAGTGACAAGGGTGTCCATGTTCAAGTCTACATGGTAACTAGATTCATTTTCAGTGGAGCGTCTCGGGGAAGGAAGTGGACGCATGCCTTCCGATCGCTTCTGAGAGGGCCTTGGCCCTCTTTCTCGTTTCTGCGCTAGAGTTCTCGGTGCCCATGTAGCATGTGTGGAAGATCTTATTGCAAAACTCGTGCGGATCCAAAGGAATATAAACCGAGTCTTCTGGCTCTCCGACCATTCGTCTTGCATCAGCAATGACTTGCTTGTCTGATTAAAGTGACCATGTTAGCCAAAACACCACATCTAGCAGATGAATGACAGCACCTCCCTTGCGTGCAGCCTCAGCCACGAGACGGCACATGGAATATACTATCACAGCTGTAGCGCAGGAATCAATACCTCCGCTGAGAGGGACAAAGTATCCCTGTGTGCGGGAACGCCTGAGGTAGTCCCAGAGCCAGCAAGCTGGACCAAGTCTGTGGAGAGCATCAGCATCAGGATTTACAGTAAATAGCAGAGCTACGCTATCTCTTCCTCTGGAGTATGAAACCTTGCTCCAGAAAGCTTGACCTGGATACCAAGGGTCATCGTCCCATCTGTATCGCCAAACTTTCCACTTGAAAGCGCAAATGGCACTTCAATCCGATGAAACACCTCAGAACGGGCAGCCTGGAGCCCACGGCTGCGAGATGTGCGATGTGAGCGCACATCCTCGATGTCAATCGTAGCTGTGACGACCTCAACATCATTCAGGGAGAACTGTGAACCTTGGGCGACTAATGTGGCCATTCATGGCGATCATAGCACAACCATCATAATACAGCCGATCGCCGTCACAGCCCTGTTGGTTTGCATAGAGATAGACACCACCAAGCTAAAAAGCGAGTTAGCTGGCAGAGTCTACGCTGGGGCACGTCTGTTACCTTGAGTGTTGCTTCCTTTATTAGCTCGACGCGGGTATAAAGTTTTCGTAACTCATGATGGCTTCCACTGGAATTAGTGAATATTTCGACGCCGTCGAGTCCCATTAAAATATGCGGACTTGAAGGAGAGCATGAATGAACGTGCTCGGGCAAGATGAAAACACGTACCTTGCTGGCGTGAAGAGCTCTTCACAGAGTTCGACGCCTATGCAGGTGTCAACCGTGCTTATAACACAGTCTCCAAAGGGTACTTTGACCTGGAAAGGAAGATTTGTGTATGATCGAGGCTCAAGTAAATTTACGACAAACCTGCTTCGTGACAGTTTGAATAATCCTTGGGAGGAAA